>CAAKMY010034634.1:0-35765 GCA_901111285.1 Corrigiola litoralis | reverse complement strand
ATAATTTTTCTTGAAAATGGTTAATGAACATAAAAAACAGTTTTCAGTTTCTAGAAGTAAAAAATTTCTACTTCCTGTTTTTTTGTTTCTAGTTGTTTTTGTTTCTAAAAAAAATGATTTTGAAGATGGCCAACCAAACATTGTTTTTGGCTTAAAAACTGTTTTCTTCATTTTAGAAACAAAAAAACAGTTTTTAAAAGTGTTGCCAAACATACCCTTAGTCATTTACGAGACTCATCTGCTGATAATACCAACTCAAGAGCAAAAATTGATTCACATATACAGAGAATTGGAAGTCGAAATCAAATGACAAAATTTCATGAGAAGTGCTACCATCAGCCTTCATCAATCCCCAAATTACACAAACGTAGATATAACATTTCACATTGGAATTTAATCAAGGACCTAACAATAGTGATGCACAGAACAAGCTCCCACGCTACCGCCTCGCAAGCCTTATAAGATCTACCTGTGCCAAATCCTTGATACACTTCTGCTTGGCAACCGTTATAACGTCTACCCAGTTACTCTCCCGGAACACTTCCGCTTTTACTAGACCACTAGGCGTCTTCTCAAAATAAAATTTGCAGTTGTAAGCACTACCGGAGAAGTGTTCCAGTTTAGGCGCATCTATCACAACTTCGCTTGGTTTCAAATAACCTGACGTATCTACGCATACATGTAACCTCTTCACGTTCGTAACACATATATCTAAACGAGGTCCCTTCCTAACCCCCAAGGCCCTCTTCGTGGTAAAAATGCCAACAATATACAACTCCTCCAACCTAGGGCACGACTTAAATAACTTTTCCATGATCTTTACATGTGAGTCACATATACTTACGTCAAGTTTCCTTAAATTAGGAAGGCTTATAACTCCATCATCAGGTAACATAAGATCTAAACCTTTTCTAAAAATTAGTTCTTCAAGGGACTGACATTGCAACACACAAGGTGGTAGTAGAGCCGAAGGAGTATTCACGTGGGTAATATGGCTTACAAAGTCTATCTCAATCTTCTTGACATGACAATCACACATGCAAATGAGTAAGGTCCAAAAGACGTCGATGGTGGCCTCGAAAGGTGCCCGAAAACGAAAGCGAAACGAGTAAATCACCGGGGAAGATAGTTTTTGCAGGATGTGGTCGAGGGCACTGAAAAACTTCCGGCCAACAGTATCTACAACTGAGACTAACACTTCCGCTGTCGATATTGATGGATGGAAGTTTGGTCCAGAGGTGTCGCCATCGAGGGGATAGAACTGAGGTTGTGACAGCGGTGTTGAAGGGGAGGAGAGCGAGAATTGTGAGTAGAATGGCGTCTGGAAGTGAGCTTAATCGGTCTATATCGTCTTTGAGAGGGAGGAGATTGTGATGAGTAAGGCGGGATCTTTTTGGTGCCATGTTAGGTAGTGTACTAGTGTCAAAACCCTGTGGTGGGCAAGGGCTGGATTTTGGTTGAAATTTTGGGAAGCTTGTAGAGGCTAGGGTTCAGTGACAAAGTTTGCATATGCATTTGGGCCAAAGTTTAAGGAATTAAAATTATATGAGAGGAAATATGGGCCCACATATGGGTGTATGTGTTTTGTGTGGTTTCTGTGTGTTATTTATTGCCCAAAATAGAAATGTGGAAAAATGAGTGAGACACTCCAAAATGAAAAATGGAGGAAAATGAGTATGGGTGTTCATTGTTTGGTCTAGACTGTAAACACAACGTCAACAAATCGTATTTTGGCGGTTTGATAGGGTTTAGAAAGTAAAATGGTTCGATCATTTTGGTTTGGCAAAAATATTAATCGTACTTAACGGTTTGGTTTGGTTTGGTTTGCGAAAAAAAAACAAGCCAAACCGCAATCTACCTATGTGCTCCAGAGCTACTACCTTCTTCATCCTTCTAAGGCAGTTAGGCTTTAGGCTTGTGAGTACTGAGAAACGACGAAGATCATGAACGTCAACGAAAAGGCACAACATAAGTTATAACCTATGACCGAATACGAATTGGAAATAACCATTTACAAAACTCATATGCCAATAACATGTACTCAAGGAAGCAAAGAGTAATTCACATATACAGAGGATTGCAAATTGAAACCTATGACTGAAGTTGGGTCCAGAGGTATCGCCATTGGCGGGATATAGCTGAGGTTGTGACAGCAGTGTTGAAGGGGAGGAGAGCGAGGATTGTGAGTAAAATGGTGTCTGGAAATGAGCTTAATCGATCTACTTCATCTTCGTGTGTGGAAGTACGACAGGTTTTTTTTGTTGCCATGTTAATGTAGTGTCAAACGTACACTGCCTATGCAATGGTTGGATTTTGATTGAAATGATGGGAAGATAGAAGAGGCTAGGGTTTATCGACAAAGCTATAAGTTGTGATTTGTGAATTGAATACTTAAATGGCTGAAATTGACCTAGAAAATTAAATTAGTGAACTGAACTCAATCAAACCAACGAACTGAACAAAACAAAACTCAACTAGTGAACTAAATACAATTAAACTAAACTAATGATATGAACTAAATTGAACTACTCAACTTATTTGAACAAGTGATTATAACAATAGGAAAAAAAATATTACTTCATATTTCTATAATTAGTGAACCGAAGTATTTGTGTACAAATTTATGTGTAGTACTACTATGTTGCATATATTGTCACAATTTAGTAAATAATCAGTATAATCATAACAACGAATCTTTAATTATCTATATAGTGTGGTCAAGCTTGACAACAACAACAACAATAATAATAACATTGATTCAAAATGAATTAAAAACATATATTGAACTTATATTAAAGTGATGTCAAATGAGTCATTGGTTGTTGATTAAGCCGAAAGAACACACTTTGTAGTAGATCGAGTCGTTAAAGAGTGATATAACCTAATAACACAACATGAACCGACGCGAATTAACAAGCTTTTGTTAGATTGGGGGATTCTAGCTTGGCCTTATATAAGTATTTGACATGATATAACTCATTTCCACTTCTAGTTACTCATATAGGTAGAGGTGGTAAATCAATCATGTCGTATCAGCAAGAATAAACGGGTCATCAAATCAACCCAAACCAACCCTTTTAACTTTCGTGTCAGGTTTCGTCGATCCAATTACTTAAATAGGTTGAAAGTCGCTGACACTAACTCGTTCATTTCAAATTGGATACTTATCAAATTACGTTGTTCACTAGGTAATTTTGAGGCAAAATTAATTACTATTGTTGTAATTTTTTAATTCTGCTTTTCTATGTGAGTGAGTTAGTGGTCGTATAGTGAGAAAGTAAAGTGTTACATGCGATCACAATTCCTTACTCCGAAAATGTTTGTTATAGTAGTCATTGTATCTTATGTGCCAATTTCTGCGCTCATTTCAAACAAAAAAAAACTAGTTCTAGTAGTTAGAGCAATATTTTGCCCAATCATAAGATGGGATTTCGATTATTATTTACGACTTTATACACTCATTTCAAACTAAAAAAAATAGTAATAGTCATGTTCTCGATAGTCGACACCTTCACCCTAACCCGACACATTATTTCTTGTCGGGTTTATATCAACTCAATCAAGATTGGTCGACACTCTTCGACCCAAATTCGCTAACCTCGTATCGTGTTTTCGGATCGTGTCACCTTTTGCCGAAACACGAACACCCCTTTGTCATAAAACTGGGTTACTTCACCCCCGCCGAACAATCAACCCACCTTTGATTTCTTGTTGAACATCCAACAATGGCGAAAAAATCAAAAAATCCCCAAAACCCACCTCAAAAAACCGAAGAAAACCCCACCATTTTGACCCAACTCTTCGCAGATGTCGAACCAACCACCCCTTCCATTTCCCTCTTCTCCTCAGACAACCCTTTTCGCAGAAAACCCGTAGAAAACCTTCCCGAGAACCCCAGGAAAAGAACCAGTGAAGAAAGCTTAAGTCTTGATGAAAAAACCCCACAAAAAACCCAAGAAAACGCCAAAAAAACGAAGAAAAACAACCCAAGTTCAGGAAATGGTGATACTTTAAAGTTAAGTGTGGGTGTGGAGGAGAAAATGAAGAAGAAGAGGAAGAGGGATGAGTTGGAGAGAGAGTATGAGGGGAGAAAGTATGGGGTTGTGGGGGAGGATGAGGAGAAGGAGAAGGTGGAGGTGGGGAAGAAGAGGAAAGGGGTGGATAGTGTGGAGGAAATGGTGGTTAGTGAGGAAGGGTATGATGATGAGAGTAAGTTGTTGAGGACTGTTTTTGTTGGGAACTTGCCTTTGAAGGTTAAGAAGAAGGTTTTGGTGAAGGAGTTTGGCCAGTTTGGGGAGGTGGAGTCGGTTCGTATTCGGTCCGTGCCTACTTTGGATGTGAGTGTGCTAGATAGCTAGCTGGCTAGCTTGTACTTTAGGGGTGATGTTTGTGTTGTGTGGTTTGGTTTGGGTTTTGTGTTATTGATGTGGTTTTGTTTGTGCAGGGGAAGAAGCCGAAGAAGGTGCAGATATACAATGGGAAGATCAATGAGGCGGCCGATAGGTATGAGTTTCGCTGTGTATGGGTGTGTGATGGAGGGATTGAATTTTTGTGGGATTGGAATTGTTTGTGTTGCATTGTATCATCATTTTTGGGTTATGGTGCTTTAAATTGTTTGTTTAGAATGAACTACTTTGATTGTTCAGCTTATATATGTTGTTTTGCTTGGATGTTTGTAATTGTTAGAAATGTGAGTTCTCTGTCTATGCGGATGACAGCGTAGCAACTATGGTTTCTACTTGTTTTCGCGGTTCATGGGGGTGTGATGAAGGCATTGCATTATTGTGGGATTGGAATTGCTTGTGTTGCATTGTATCATCATCATTTTTACTTAGTGGTGCTTTAAATGGTTTTCGGGGTTTATGGTGGGTGATGAAGTGATTGCATTTTTGTGGGATTGGAATTGCTTGTGTTGCATTGTGTTATCATTTTGGTTTGTGGTGCTTTGACTGTTTTTTCGCGGTTTATGGGTGTGTGATGAAGGAATTGCATTTTTGTGGATTGCTTGTGTTGGATTGTATCATCATTTTTAGTTTGTGGTGCTTTAAATTGTTTGTTTAGTATGAACTACCTTGATTGTTCAGGCTATATATGTTGTTTGATATCTGCTGGGTTGTTTGTGATTGTTGATTTATATAGAGAAATGTGAGTACCGTGTGTATGGGGATAATTGCGGTAGCAACTATGATTTCTATGCTATTATAACTTGTGTGTTGGGGGCAGGTGTGTATCCTGAAATGTGAGGTCAGCTCATTGATCTTGATTTATTTCTTTGAGGGCATAGTGTATCTAGTTGTTATGTAAAGTTTGAAGCTCTAAAACTATCCAGCCGGATAAAAGGGACTTAGGGGTAAGTTTGCTTACAACTTGGATTGGGTTGTGTCTTGTGCTCTCAAGGGTGGATACTCAGAGTAGGGAGGTGTAGCATAGGCCATAGGCCACCCTCAAATTTATAAAATTTTGTCGAAAAATGGTGGAAAATTGTAGAAAAGGTAGAAAAAAGTAAAATATAGGCTATCCCCATTCTAAATTTTATGGATCCGCCCCTGTGTGCTCTGCTGGATCCATACTGGGTGGTTTATGTTGTTGATGTATAGTTTGAACTTGTTTTATAAAGTCAGTGGAGAGTTTGGAAAATAGGTCAGTTCATTGAAGTTGTTTATTGTTTTGAGATCATGGCGTATGGAGTTGTTATGTAAAGTTTGGAGCTTTAGAATTAGTCAGACGGATGGTTTGGGGTAAGTCTGTGTACATTGTGGACTGGGTTGTGCCTTGTGCTCTGCCAGATACATACTGGGTGGTTTTTGCTGGTATTGATGTAAACTTTGAACTTGTTTTATAAAGGCAGTGGAGAGTTTGGAAATATAGGTGTGCAAGCATGAGAGCTGGTGAATGAAGGGATAAAGATGAAAAAGAATAAGCTTGTGAGAGGATAATGGCTTGTTTGGCAATGTGATTGAGTATTGATTGGAGAGGGACGAAAATATTTTATGTTTCTGTGGAGAAGTCTTTAACCTGTTTGATTATGAGGTGGTTGGGTTATGAACAATAATTGTGGTGGAGTGGGTTGTGCAGCTGTGGTAGACGGCAAGTTAGGTGGTAGAACATCATGCTGGGTGGCTTCTAAGGTGGTCATACTGTCATAGTTGCTGCCACTCCATTTTCTTGATTAAGTTGGTGTCCCTGGATATAAAAATATGTGTGCGCACTAGAGTTATTTCATCCTCTCTCCATTTCGCTCCACTCCGGTTCGTGTTTAATGGTATGAAAAATACATAATTGTGGGAAATGATGGTGTAAGGCTTCACAATCATGCTTACATATTTGCTTCTGCAATTCTGCATGTTTTATGGAGCCTGTGAGATTCATACTACATGTGCTTTTACCTGCTATTTGGACTCTAGTTTCTTTACTAAATTTGGTGGAGAGTGGAGACAATCAGTTTGTTTCTCATCGATCTTATCTGAGACTGAAAGTAGGGTTCCTAAATTTAGTGACTGGGACTGATTATATGTGATGTAATCATTCGTTTGGCTTTTGTATTGGAGGACTTGCATGTGTTTTCTTCTTGTCTTTGTCACCGTCTAACTTGGTTCTGCATTTTAAATTATGTGTATGTACTGTTCTTTTTTTTGTCAATTTATGAGTTTTTGACAAAGACCTCATGTTATGCAGTGTCCATGCCTACATTGTTTTCAAGACAGAGGCATCTGCTGAAGCCTCATTGGCCCATAATATGTCCGTGGTATGTATTTTATTGGTTGGCAATGAAATCTTCTTTTTGTTGATTGTTTTGTTTATTCCCATGTTACAGTTTCTATTTGACTGCATCTTTTTTAAACCCATTTCTGGCTTTGGTTCCAGGTAGGAGGGAACCATATTCGTGTTGACAGGGCTTGCCCACCCCGGAAGAAGCTGAAAGGAGATACTGCTTCAGCTACTCTTTACAGTAACAAGAGGACAATTTTTGTGGGTAATCTGCCGTTTGATGTGAAGGTATGTTTGAGATGTTCCTTTTTCATGCTTCCTTTTTTAAAATTTTATGTTGCTCTTTATACTAATGTGGATTTGGCTTTTTCCTGATGAGTAGGATGAAGAAATTTATCAATTGTTTTGCGGTATCAAGGATGTAGGATCTAGTGTTGAAGCTGTTCGAGTTATTAGAGATCCTGCCACAAGTCTTGGGAAGGGGATTGCCTATGTCTTGTTCAAGACAAGGGTATGTTCTGTGCCTTGTGTCATATTCCTGAGGAATATAATGTCATGAATTTGGCTTTTTCTGATTATTTGAACTAGAACTACTATGTGTGAGTTTAGGAACTGAGGAACGCATCGTAGTCAAACAGTAAAAAGTAGCTTGGCTTAGTGTACCATTGTGTTTCTCCCGCATGGCTTGTTAATTCTTTTCTCTCGATTTACTCTCTTCGATGAAGCTTTTTTTTTGTCAACTGGAGATCAATCAATTATTTAGGTATTTCGATAAGTAATTAATTCGTTCACAGAATAAAAAAAAAAATGCTTTGATTGCTCTTGATAACTTAGAATTTGACAGATTGCTACACTTATCTGCTTAAGAATGATTCGATGGTAAGCATTTATTCTAGCGTAACAGTGCATGTGGATGTATTCTATCATCAAATGTTTTCAGTTGTTGTAACTTTGAGTATCTGCTTGCATGGATCCTTTTAAGTTACTTTTCAGCATCGGCATTAGCCTTTGCATCAATTGTTGCTTGTTTGTTACCTTTGCATTACTCGACTGGATTTAGTGAAGCCTTGCTGTCTTCTTTATGCTGTCATCTGTTTTGGATGGTGGTGATTTTGTGTCTTGGCTAATTTGTTTGTTCGAGGGCCCATTCAACATCTCTCTACCGCTGGATGAGATTTGTATCATAACTTGTGATGTAGCCTGACAGCCACTTCATTGATTATAAACCCGCCCTGCTCCGCCCTGCTTTTTTATTCGAAATGTATACCTTGTGTCTAGAATTAATAGACTAGATGAAGGTAGTCTGGGTTTTACTTGGTTTCGAATACTAATGTATTTCCTGCTGTGACAAATTCTTAATAATTCTTTTCTTGTGTAGGAAGCCGCAAACGTAGTTTGTAAGAAACGTAGCTTGAAGCTCCGAGACCGCGAGTTGAGGATTAGTCATGCCAAATCAGACACCAAACCGACCCAATCGACGACACCCTCTAAGAGGAAAAACCCGTTCCGTGGTGACTCTGAAAGCTTCCCTGTAAAGAAATATTCTGAAAGCTCCCCTGTAAAGAAATTTTCTGCAGGCGCAAGGCCTCCACATAGATGTTATAAGGTGAACACAAATGGCGATACCTCCTATCAAGGGTTGCGTGCTAGCAAATCTGGTGAAAAAGAAAGCAAATCTGGTGAAAAGAAGCGAACCCCTTCAAGAGATTCTGCACCAGCAGCATTTTCTGGAACCAAGAAGGTAGGGAAAGTGAAACAAAGGACAGATAAAAGACCGTCTGTAGCAGCCAGAAAGGCGAAGGTGCTGGCTATAAAGGATGGTGGTATACCTAAACAAGCTGGGAACAAAAGGAAGATGGACGCTAGAACTCCACAGAAATCTAACCAGAAGAAAAAATTTAAGAAATCAAAGTGAAGGAGAGCATACAATTTAGTTCTGTAACGCCGTTTTCCTTTGCAAAGCATGTTTAGAGCCAAAACAGATCGTTTTAGTTTGTACTGGGAGTCAATATGACCTTGTATGATTTCTTAGTTGATGTTGTCTGAACTTTGTACTGTTCTTATATCTTTGACACCTCAATATACGGAAAGAATTTGGTCCTATGGGATTTCCACAATATTTGTTGAGCTTACAATTCTGTAAAACGACTTACCAATGGAAGCTTGAACATTTTTTGTGATTTGTCATGGCATATTATGGCGCTATAATTTCGGACATGCTTCCCTGACAATGTAGAAATACATCTCTAACGAACAGATATGGCTTGGGTGCTTTACATGGCATTATGCATACTGAAAGGCTGAAATAGTTTGCTTTCCTCCGAGTACTTGGATCGTTCAGTAAAGGGCAGTCTTAGTTTAACTAGGGCCTCGAGTTTGAGACCCAATTATACACTGTTAAAATCAGGTTTTTCCCCATTAAAGCTTCCCCCTAAGGTGTCCTTGTGAAGAAGGATTTCGAGACTGGAGAGGAAGTGCGTCTGCCTGTCAAGCATTACAAACTTTACAAAGTACAAGAACAAGAACCCTGCTTTATGCTTCGCCTCATAATGACTTGGCCAAATTACCAAAAAGACTATTCTTCAAAGTTAACGAAAAATGGATGCCACCTGTATTTTACAACTATTCTTTCGGAAGAAAGTACTATGATGGATTCAGAATCAAGGATAAACACTGAAGAAGTACATGAACACAATTCATCTCATTCAATCCAGAATCATGTCAACACATAATTGTACATGGCAATGCACGGAAACAACCATCCGCCAACAATACAATTGATCACATCTAACGTGTAAATTGAACTTCTCGAACGCAATCCTACACTTCTGAGCAGTTGATACATCAACAGAGTATTTCCGGGAACAATTTTAAAGGTTACGCAATTTGTCCTGAGCATTGCTCTGCACATGCCCCCTTCAGTTCACTCCTTGTATAGTTATGTGGTGGTTCACGAGACAATGAGAAATGAATGCACCAGCGGATATGTACAGAATAGAAACAACCACAGGAGATTTCTGGTTAGCAAAGCAAATCACAAGGTTGACTATGCCTTGTTCTTGTTTATCAGTGTAGGGGTGACTGTGACGATTCCAATGAGGAAAAGAGTGGCGATCGATTGGAAGTCATAAAGATCGCCTATCGAGCGCAATTCTCCAAGAGCTATTCCAGCCTGCCAATCACAGAGAGGATCGAAATAAGCAATACTATGATGTTCAACGTCTCAAAAATGCATAAAAAAGCAATGCTATCATTTACTAAGATGTGGTAATAGTATTATTCTGTAAGCATGCAAAATCATGTCTCTTGCAACCCTTTTGTTAGTACTTCCTATCCAAAAGATGAGGGTATGAAGCCAACTTACTGATATAAACACATCGTACGAACCTTCATTCTTCAAGCATCATTTTTAGGTAATTTCACATTTATACAAAATAAGATCTCAAGCTGTCCAGAAAACGATAGTTCTAAGCCTTTGAAACAGAAAGGAAAAGAAATGTCCATTACAATACAAAATAGTGAGCTTCATCTGACTGATTGGAGTCCAGTAAACAAATTGTTTGCCATCAAATACCCAAAAAAAAAAAAAACATACAGGTGAGGCTCTGAAATAAATTTAAGTGGGTTGCACTTGTCAAGTCAAGCATTAGAATGCCGGAAGGAGAAAGGATACAAATAAATGAAGGCTGACACACAGAAAACAAGGAAGGGGTCAGGGACAGAGAGACACTTGAAAATAAGAGTGCACCAGTAAGCAAAGGCACTTGGAAAGCAGTGGTCAACAAGGAAGCAAAGTGTGTAAGCTCACAGGACAACAGCAACACTACATAACCCCAAGGCCTTCAAAGTGGCTCCAGCACAAGCTAGGGGGGGGGGGGTGTTGCAGCCTTGCCTTTAAAAGCACACAAGAAAAACACTCAACAAAAAGAGCAAACAGCTAGAAGATCTGAAGAGGACTACTTGATCTATACCATATCAGCAAACGTAGGAATTTTTTGTAACTAAAACATGAAGGAACACGTACTCTGACAGTGACAAAAGCAGCAGGAATAAGTCCGATGAATGTTGCCAAGAAGAATATGTGGTAAGGCACATCAACTATCGGTGAAGCCACATTTATAAATGTATTTGGCAGTGTTGGTGTTACCCTGAGGAAAAGCATGTAATTCAGCAAGTTCTGACGCCTTTTCGCTACCTACAGGTAAAGAAGAAAAAACTGATCTGCAAACAGTTGGCTATGTTCCCAGCAAAAAAAAAACAGTTGGCTATGTCAAGAAACAAAGTTTCCTCTATAGAAAACCATTCTTTACCTGTGCTTGGAAGAGAGTCAGCTTGTCTGGCCATAAAGAAAAAGCTAGAGGCCGGCCAATCAGTTTTGACAAGAAATAGCAAGATGAAGCACCAGCTGTAGCAGTAAAGAGGACCAGAGCCAACCCTCTAAATACACCAAAAAGAGCCCCGGCTAACAAGGACATAAAAACAGTTCCTGGAATCATGAAAGTTTGCATGCAAATGTACACCACAGAGTATCCAACCAATACCTGTAGCGTATAGTCACTTGTGTAATTCTCGAGATGATCTCTACAAAATTCGTTTAAAATTAATCAATATAACAACAAATTTCTATTACATTATTCTTTATTAGAGATGGCACTTCCTGTGCAGCCCCTATCAAACCAACCAAAGAAATAATATAGTACCTTGTCAAAAGGATACAAACTTTAGATAAGTACTTGTGGAATGCTAGCTAAGAAAAGTTTTGAACCTTTCAAAACTTATCAGAGAGGCATAGAGGTCTGTGACGTTTATCAACAACAAACACGATGACATACTAGAAATTCTGACATGTAAAAGACTTCCTCAGAATACCCTATCAGAGTCCTCTGAAGCATAAAGGACATCTCATAGTGCTACAGAGCCAGGGTCGTATGGTACAATAGAACAAGCTTTCTTCTTTCTTGTGTCCCTCAAAAGTCAGCTTAGTTTAACTGCCATAGTTGTTGTACAGGGTAAGATACCAGAAAACGAGGCAAAACTTCAAAGCCATCATGCAGAAGCTTTGATGTCAAAGAACTTGGAAGATTTGAACCAAGAATCATGAAAAGGAAGCATAATGTGGGTGAAAACTTCACAGCTCAAGAAAGCCCGAAAGTAGAAACGGTCTTAAGATCCAGACATACATTACTTCACTTTCAAATGCCTAATAGTAATATCAATCCCAGAACTTTAAAACCATACTAACTCCCTGTAGTGTTCAGGACAACATGCGCTAGAAAGGGAAGGAAAAACCCTTTGTGAAAAGAAGTCAAGTTGTAGGAAGTTTTCAATGAATCCCCAATCACCATCACGCCGAAATACGAAAATGTCAACCTAATGGAGATAATGACCTTGAGAAACATAAGACCTCAGCTGACAACAGTACACCAACTTGAAAAAGGCGGAAACTACTGAATGCTTGATATGGTATCAGTACCAGATAAGACTAGACATATATGCAAAATCCAGATTTCCCAGTGATGAAAAGGTGCCTAACGACAACTAATGTGAAGTAATAGAAGCCTGTGCAATGGAACACTGAGAATTCATCAAATGGTTGTCCAGTCAACCAGGAGGAGGTGCATAAGCCATTAGCGAAAAGCTGATAAAATACTATGGAGCAGGAAAACTCACAAGTCTGCAGAAATTTCTACCAAGTAAGGTTGATCTATTAAATGTATAATAACAAAAATTGTTTCCCATTCCTATCATGAGCTCATGACTACTGACAAAGTGCTATTTTCTGATCTTTCATAATTTGCTGCTTTCGGGATTTTGGCAAGTTCATCTCACTACATAGATGCAAGGACATCAAAAGGTTTATCCAAAACAACAATTGAGCATAGTTGCACTCGCAATTTGAAAAAAAAAATCTACCCACAAAGACTTATTGCAAAACTCCCATACCCCAATGCCCCAATAGGGCTACCACCTCTCTCACTCCTGAAAATGCATATAGGCTTATTCACCAAAGACATGATTAGTGTATACCAACAACTCACTCAAAGCTCAACTTCATCCAAAACCCAAAAACCACCAAAACCACTAACATACCAAAAGTAAATTAACCAAAAGTCCATCACATATGTGCAATGAACCACCAAACTTAACACATCACATAATGATCACATTACACTCTCTCGACCAAACAAGCTCATACACATTTCAGCTTGCCAATGTTAGCCTAAATTTCTACCTCGATCACAAATTTGGCACATTTAATTGCACAACATATCCCAGATTGACAAACCAAACTGAAACAAAAACCATAAATAGTCAAAGATCAAACCATTGAACTATCTGACAAGTCAATTCCCAAAAAAAAAAAAAAATAATCAACAACCTTTAATGCATAGCTCAATAAATTCTCTCAACTCTTTCTGTCATTTCTGCCTAATAAGACAAAGAACTCCCCTTTACTCTATGATCTCATCTCCCACACATTCATATACATCCAATAACAAAACAAAAATGTATCAGCCTAATAAGACAAAGAACTAGCTCAAGTGGTCAAAGCTCTCTTCCCCAATCTCAAATTGGGGGTTTCGATTCTTATCAGCAACTTTGTGCGCACATTTCAAGCCAAAAAAAAAATCTAATAACAAAGAACAATGTATCAGCTTACTAAGACAAAGAACTAGCTGAAGCAGTCAGAGCTCTCTTACCCAACAGCAACTTTGCGCACACATTTCAAACCAGCAAAAAAAACATCCAATAACAAAGAAAAATGTATGTAACAGTAAACAAAAAGCATATGCAGCTGACTAACTGGCGTGCGTGGTTTGCAAACTATTGCGTAAAACAAAAACAAAAAACATAAAAAATAAAATGTACCTAAGAATTTGCAAGTCTTCAAGGGTACGAGGCAACTTAAGGAAGCTATAATCAGAAGAAGGCAAAGTCAAGTAAACCCCCAAAAGACCCAACCCATATGCAATTACAACCCCTGATGCTGCTGATACTTCCCATCTTGTTAATGGGTATTTACAGATTTTCTCCACTCTTTTCTCTGATCTCTCCATTATTATGCTAATTTTGCACCTCCTCAAACACCCCTTTTTATCAAATCAAATAAAGACTCAATCTTTATATCAAAATCAAATAAAGATTCAACCTTTATAACAAATATGGGATTAATGAGGAGGGTTTTTATTTTTATTTATTTTTGGTTTTGGGTTTTCTTTGCCTACACTTCTTCTTCTTCTATGTTGTGTTATATATTTATGTGTGTCTTACGTTTAAGTTGTTTGTTTGTGGAAGGAGAAAAAATGGGAGAATATTCGTTGGTAAAAGTGGAGAAAAATGAAATATCCAAAGGTCATGATTAATTGCACATTGATTATGATGGCCTGATGTGTGGGATTTTTTTTATGGTCCAACCAGGGTCTTATATGGTCGTTGCTTATTTTGTCTCTTTATCATTTGGGTGGGTTGAAGAATGAATGTAGACATTTCTACATTGCATGATTTCCATGTAAATATGTAATGTTGTTGCTGCTTGCTACGAATGCAAGCTCTCTATATATGCGCTAAATTCGTTTAAAGTTGAGATCGATGAGAATTGAATATCCAAATTTTAATATTTTAGTTGGAGTAATGGAGTTCTAATTACTTGAGCTAGTCCTTGTCTTTTGAAATACGAGCTTTGACATATGTATTTTTACATTACATGATTTACATGCAACTATGTACACGTTGTTGTTGTTGTTTGCTACTACTGTTAAGTTTTTGTATATGCGCTAAATCCAATCAAAGTTGAAATTGATGATAATAGAATATTCAAACTTTAATCTCTTGATTGAAGTATTTGAGTTCTAACTACTTGAACTAGTCCTCCTGTTTTAGAATGTCAGCTTTGGCATATGCGTATGTGTTGCTTTGTTGGAGGTGCGAAGCTGACTTGGTATAGTTTTTGCGTAAGTGAAATAGATTGTTGTGTTTGTGATATGAGAAGTCAGCAAATTATTGTGTGCACTCAACCGTTAATTAACCTCAAATAGGTTTTTTTTTGGTGCAAATTAACCTCAAATAGGTGCATGTAACTGAAGGACTAGTTTGGGGCGCATATGCCTCACATGTTCTATGTATGGTACGTTTGTTGAAGCGCAAGGTTTCCATGTGTCTCATACTCATAGACTTAGGAACTCAATTCCATTTCCGTAAGTACTAGCATAAGATAATCAAATTTATTTGCAGATACTGATTAGATTAATATATTGGTAAGATATTTGAAGGTTATTCTCAATATCGAAATTCATGTACATTAGTAATTTAGTATTGTGAATACCCTTGAATTGAAAAGAAAAACGTAAGTTGTCATTGTATGCAAATATGCAATCATGTTACTACTTAGTACTCGATCTCATTGTCACTTCCTCCATTGATGATTTTGAATACATGCAAACAAGCATTGAAGATTATCTTAGATTAGTAACTTGGTATAGCTTTTACATGATTACACTCAACCAAATAGCACCTAAACATTAGTGTAATGTCAAAGTTTTTGAGCAGTTATATCATTCTCAACTTTGATAATATGCATAGTTCGATTTTTATGTGTGATTTTGTGGTCTTTTTATATATACAAGTTTCGGTGTATTCTACCAAATATATGATTTACTATGTTATTATGAATTTTGTTGTTTGTTAAATTAGCCGACATTTTAAAATCAACACATCTCTAATCTTCTCAAAAGCAGTTCTCCTCTAAACTTTGTCCAGCTTTATGCATACAGGTCCTTGGTGATATGAATTTGAACCATAGTACATTAGTACTTCGTACTATGTTGCAAATAAGTTGCAGACTTTTAAGCATGGAGACTGGAGTGGACATGGGGCAAAATGGCAACAGCACGTGGAGGGGTTGAACCATTGAAAGCGCCGACGGAGAAAACAAAGGGATTTGCAGCCCAACCCGCGAATCATGGGCTTTTGTGGTTAATTGCCGGTGTTGAGCACGTGCTCCCACTTTCTTGCCCCACGCATTTCTCACTATATCATTCAACTCTTTCAGTCTTTACCCTTCTTCTATTCCACCCTTTTGTCGTTTTCCTGCCTATCTTAATACTCACTTTTTTTTTTGTTGGAGGGTATTTCACATCAACCGATCCAAGCTATCCTAACAAATTTGAATGTTTGATTATTATCATTGTTTTTTTATTTAAATAAAAAGCCCCAAAAGGCCTAAGGATTTATATTATTAGAAAACATCAGCAATAATTATACCCTCAAGCTTAATATGACAACCCTTAACTCACACTCTAGTTGAGTAATATGATGGGTTTGAGTGTGCCATAATGTGCGCTGCTATATTAGCCTCTCTATAGACATAGTTAAATATGTACAAAAAAAAAATAGTTAAATTAAAAGGACTCAAGATAAATAGACAAATCTGAAGCATCTTTTACAATATTTCAAGCATAAGAATCCTCCACATTATTTGACTCCAATATTCAAATAATATGTAGCACATATCCTTAAAAAAATATATTTTGAACCCCGCTTTGTACCACCAACTGTCCACTGGGTTTCTAAGAGCATTTTCAATGGTAAGCTACAAAGGTTGTAGCTTGTTGGAGTTGTCATGTAGGAAAGAGAATATATATTCAAACCATTTATTTTCAAACTACATTGTTCTCCAAAACTAAAACTACAGTACCTTGTATTTTGAGATGAACCCCACATATTTTTTATGATTTCAATATAGCTTTATATTTTTGCCGAGCAGGGTGGCTTGGTTGGACAACACTGCTCAACTCAGCTAAACTTTTATTTCACTCTAATGATTAAGCTAGTACACATGTACAACTTCAAATTTCAAACAAGCTAATTTTATCACCATTGGAGTTGCTCTAAGAGCATAACTTTTGCCTCAGCAACCTTCCCATCCCACCTCTGCCGCACATGGCAATAGCCTGCCTCAATACCACCCCATCCTCCGTCCGTAAGACCACCCCCATCCCCGCCCCTTTCTCCCTAAAGACAGCTTCATCAACGTTATACATCACCACTCCTCTCCCCGGAGCAGCCCTTTTCTTCTTGCGAATCATGGGCTGAACACACCGCTCACTCCCCAGAAAAATTCCCACAAGATGGTTTTCAATGTAATTCCCAGTCACATCAAGCCAAAATATGACAATGCCAAGCTACTGGAGATTATGACCTTGAGAAACATAAGACAACTGCTGATGACACCAACTTAAAAAAGGTGGAACTACTGAATGCTTGACATGGTATCAGCACCAGATAAGACTAGACATATAACATATATGCAGTATCCATATGTTCCAGTGATGAAAAGGGACCTAACGACAACTTATGTGAAGTAATAGAAGCCTGCAACGGAACACTGAGAACACCATTATCCATGAATAAAATGACATTTGTGGGATATATTCATTCTACGAACAAGAGAAAAACTGCTAAGCCATGAACAATTTGTATTCGTAGCATGAATATTCGATGAAATACTCGGCAGGCCGAAGAAAACCTGTTTTATGACTTTTTCAGTCAACCTTTAATTTAGTTAATTACATTCCTCTCACAGTGTGCTATAAACTTATGTAACCAAAACAAAGTTGGAGTGAAAAAGGTGAGATGAGTGACCATTTTTTTGTTTGTGGTTAAGAAGAAAAATTGAGTTATGGTTATGAGATGAACAAATATGAGGTGGAGGAGAGAGAATAGATGAAAGAGAGTAGGATAAACAAAATATTTGTTCATTGCTAAAGATGGCCTAAAAATTCACCAAATGATTAATTGTCGAGTCAACCAGGAGGTGCATAAGCCATTAGCGAAAAGCTGATTAATACCATGGAGCAGGAAAACTCAGAAGTATGCAGAAATTTCTACCAAATAAGGTCGATCTATTAAATGTATAAGGAAAAAATTGTTTCCCATTCCTATCATGAGCTCATGACTACTGACAAAGTGTTATTTTCTGATCTTTCATAATTTGTTGCTTTTGGGATTTCGGCAAGTTCATCTTACTATATAGATGCAGGGACATCAAAGGCTTATCAAAAACAACAATTGAGCATAGTTGCACTCACAATTTGAAAAAACAATTTCTACCCGCAAAGACTTAGTACAAAACTCCCATATCCCAATGCCCCCAATAAGGCTATCACCAGGCTTATTCACCAAAGACATGATTAGTATACACCAACAACTCACTCAAAGCTCAACTTCATCCAAAACCCAAAAACCACCCAAATTTACTAACACACCAAAAGTAAATAGAGGAGTAGAACCACAAGTCCGTCACACATTGCAATGAACCACCAAACTTTAACACATTACACCCTCTCGACCAAACGAGCTTATACGCATTTCAGTTAAATAATGTTAGCCTAAATTCCTACCTCAATCATAAGTTTGGCACATTTAATGATACTTTGCACAACATATCCTAGATTGACAAAACCAAAACGAAACAAAAGCCATAAAAGTCAAAGATCAAACCTTTGAACTACCTGACAAGGTCAATGCCCAAAAAAAAAAAACCCCTTTAATAAATGAGATTTTTTTTTTCTACCACTTTTATTCTTCATCTCACTAATTTTATGCGCATATTACCCTCCCATTTCAAGAGAAAACCACACCAACATCCGTATTGTGGGTCGTTGACAATTGGCAAATGAGAGTAGAGATTAGTTAACCAATTTGCAGGTTGTGGGCTTTCACTCTTTCAGCTTCCCATATGAACTATGAAGCCCACTGGGCTTTCAGCTTCCCATATGAAGCCTAGTCGTCAATGAGGACTTGCCTTCCTTGTGAGACCATTGAACTAGAATTCTCACAACTGCTTCAAAAGTTTTGGTAGGCAGCATACGGAGTATTTATTATTGCTGGAGTAGAGAATAAAACTTGCTAGAAACACTCTAGATCATATTCCTAATGAAGTCAATTATTATTTTACTTACATGTCAAGGATATATAGAGGTACTGAGGTACAAATGAATAAATTTCTTATATTAAAGCTTGTATAGGCTTAAGGTTACAGCCTTCAACAATTTATCTAATGGGTTAAGAGTTTAAACAACTTGCATTTCCACTCAGAAGCTACAGTGTACGCATAAATCCACATACACTCATTCATGGTAGGAAAATCAAGCCTCATATACAGGATGAAAGTACAAAAACTAACTGCTACAGGCTACAACAAAATAACTGTATAAAATATTTCTGCACTTCACTGTACATAAACTTAAGACGGAGTAACTTGAATTATGTAGCAGTGAGATTAAGTAGAGGTAGCAACATGATCTTGGTATTACTATTAAGAAAAAAGCATTCAACATCCTCTTCTTCTAGTTCAACTGTTAAGGATTATTCAAAGAAATCATACACACTGATGTGCTAAACAAACACTTTTTCAGAGAGTTATCTCTGAAAGTTTACCTTAAACAGATCACTCTTACAATAGACTAACTTTCACTCCCAGTCCCACCTTTTACCCTCATAAGTGTGACTCATAACTCACTTGGCCCCGGCTATGGTTCACTTCTCAGCATCAACAAACAAGAACCACTAAACTGCCTTACAAGATACACACTGTGGCCACAATTGGACCACCTGTTATTATGTCATCCTACCAAAAATTTATCTACACTTTCTACTTTACATGCAATTATTTGTAACGAGTGATTTACACATCAAACTAGTTTCAAGTAAATTGGTATTTTTATCTTGAGCACCTCACTTTCAATCTTTCATGCATTCAATGCAACCAACACCTTCCTGTAAAGAACAATCAATACGACCTAACTTCCATACCTTACTACTCCACCTGTCTCCCTCTAACATTCACATGAGCACATTTCAGCTATATGCCTATACTATATCAGTCATCAGATAACCATTATTTACCATCATTCTTTCTACCTCACAAGATTCATACCCTTTTTTTCCCCTCCCTGAAAGATGAGAATATTATCTAGATTCTCATACAAGAAGCTAAAGCAAGAAGTCGTATTTGAAGATGAAGAATTAGATGGATGCCATAACAATAGAGAGAGAAGACTTCAAGTTATTAAGAGATCAACACCAAGAAAAAGCTGGTTCAGGAGGCTCAGAAAGGGAAGACAAAGGTTCAAATTTTCAGGGTTCAGAAGGTTCTTCAAGATCAGAAGAATAAGGGTTGCTAGGCTCTCATGGGCTAAGATTATGAAGAGATTGAAGGAAAGCCAGGCACACTTTGGTGACCTCTTTGCTGGGAATTACATGTTTATGCAGGTCACTCCTGCTTCTTTCAACAACAAACCTTATTTGGCTTATCATGATCAGAACCAAAAATATAAGCTTCCTGAAATTCCTTCAAGGTATAATAATTATGCTCTGGAGAAAGTTACCTAAGTTTCAGCTTTCTAAATTTCTGTAGGTTCATGTAAGCCTAACCAGGGGTATGCTTATTACATGTACTTTACAACCTCGCAAACTTTTATGAAACAAATATAGCACCTAAATAGCTATATGGAGTGTTTTTTTTCCTGTTCATCTGACAACTCTCATAATTCATATGACAAGGCATCTGATAAATTTGTATCATATTATGTGTAAAGGGAGCTGAAAATAATACCCAAGAACCCAAAATACAGTGGCAATAGCTAGCCTCATTCTTTTATGATCATGGATTGAAGGCTGTACAGGTAGTTAGTTTCTAAGTAATTTGGCATCCTGGCAAGCTTTATAAATCAAAAGTAGCTAACATAAAAGAGTATTACCAAAAGCTAGTAATTTGTCATCCTTGCAAGCTTTATAAATCAAAAGTAGCTAACATAGAAGAGTATTACAATACGTCTAGATCATATAAAACACAAGTAGCTAAAGATAATGATATACTGCAAAAAAATCCTGGATCATATAACACTTACAATTTTCTTGAATTTTTCCCTATAGCTATACAATGTTAATGTAGGTATATCCATTGTTAACAAAGACCATACGGACAACTAGATGAAGTAAAAGCAGGTGCAGTAGTGCAATAATTATTCAACAATCGATACTTACTCAGTTACTCATTATCTTCATATTGACTAAGCAAATGAAGTCCAACGCTATTCTTGTCACGTTTCTCGTGCTGTTTCGCCGCTAATACTTTCACCACTCTACCAATTGGTTTCTTTTCCACTACCATGTTGGCGCATCTTAATCTTTTAGGCCTAAATATGTGCTTACGCTCAGAGGGCACTCCAATCACCTTCATTCTCTCGCTACCCTCATCATCATCATCTTCATCCTCATCAATCCTCCTTACATACTCCTTCGACTTATCGAAAATCGACCTAATAAGCGCTTCATCCTCTTGATCATCCATCGTCTTCCTTTCCCTAACTACCCCCTCTCGACGCATAGCCTCTAACATACCATCCACACTAACCGACGCATGCCTCGATTTCATAGAAATCATCTCCTTAAGCGCAGCAATGCCCTCCATCTCTCGCTTCGAGTCCAACGCTCTATTCTCCAAAGCCTTCATCTTATCTCCCGTCTCCTCATCATCTCGCTTCCTTTTCGCTTCACCTATTCTCTTTTCTTGATCACGCCACGGCTCAAAATTCCTCGTTGCACCGGACTCGACAATGTAGTCAGAATTTTGCGGGTCAGTCTTCATGGCAAGTTCGGCACAACACTTAGAACACTTGAAGTAAAACCGTATAATCTGTATACCCAAATATGCCTCCCCTACCGCGTTTTCTTTCCTCATGTTGAACTTGGTTCCCTTGTACATGTAGTTTGCGCAAGTGACACAACGCACACTCATTGGCAACATCATGCGAACAATCATTTGTTGGTTTTTTGGCTGCTTACTTCGGGGAATTTTCGACGGGTCAAAATCAGCAGGATAATACTTGTTTATGACTTTTCTTTCTCCCATCGGATTTTGCTTTCTTCAATGCGACGAACTTGTTTCCTTATGATGGCTGATGGCTAGTGGCGACGATAGAATATATTAGGCGATTAAGATGTTTTAGAGCGGCCTTCAAATTTTTATAACCTACGCTTAAGACTATATATAACCTATAAGCGTAGACTTTCTGTTTTTTGGGGTGCTAAGCGTAGACTATTAGGGAGAACTGAGAAGTATTCTTTTTCTTTTTGGTACAAGGTTATGGACTTATGATCTAGGGTGAGGTATTTATAATCTAAGCTTGGATGGGCTACAAGTAATTATGCTAACTTTGTCATACAACTTTAGGGAAAAGAATTAGGATTAGGATTAGTAATACACCATCGCACAAATTTATATCCTAAAGGGAAAAAAAAATATTTTTGTACCCGGTGTTAAAGTGTCAAACAAGGGATATGATTATGATTATACTTAAACATGTCAATAGTCAAAGTGGACCTAACCAAAAAATGCAATTTTATGTTGATCCGGAGACTTGGGTCATGATCGATCAACCCGAAATCCAATAAAATATAATCGAAAACCCAACTTGTACCAGATCCAAATTTACTAACTCGACCCGCTCTTTGTCTATCCCACAATATTTAGGAAAATTATAATCATTGTCCAGATTTTTATTTTAATTTCTCCAGATGGAATGGAACACATACTCAAACTGGACTTACACTTCTCCTCAAGTTGGGCCGTTGGGTGAGAAAATTACAAGCTCAAAGTTCACCCCATTGTGGAACATGTTACATGTCCAATCAACATTTCCAAATTCCAACACTCAAAACTTCAAAAGTAACAGACAAGTAGACCACCCTTGACCCTTTCCCTACCCTTCAATACCAACCGTCCATCACTAAAGACCAAACCACCTCACAACCGTCCATCCCTCCACGTGTCACAGATCCACCCACACACCCTAAGATCCCTCCACGTGTCCTTCTTAACCATAGTCAACTCCCTAACCCTAGTCCCATCCAACCCTATATATACCCTTCCCTCTTCTCATTTTTACCTCTTTTATTTTCTCTCTCCTCCAAAAAAAATTCAACCCCCCAAAAAACCCTAATTTCCCAATTTTATCAATTTTGCTAAAATTTAATCAAAAATCACCCACATTGTACCAAAATCAAATTAATCCCAATAATAATATAATCCAATTTTGTCTAATCCAATTAAACGACGTCGTAAGCGATGACAACGACGACGAAACACCGGTTCCGAGTCGGGTACGCTTTGGCCCCGAAAAAGCAACAATCATTCATCCGGCCGACCCTAACCGCCCTCGCCTCGGACAATTGTATCGATTTAATCAAAATTGATCAAGATAAGCAATTGGGTACTCAAGGGCCGTTCGATTGCATCCTCCATAAATTGTATGGCAGTGATTGGAAGCGGCAGTTATCGGAATACAAATCGAAGCACCCGGGTGTCGTAATCCTCGACTCCCCGGACGCTATCGAGCGGTTACACAACCGTATCTCGATGCTCCAGGTCGTGTCCGAGCTCCAACTAGATAATTCCACGTCTTCGTACGAAGAGACAACGTTCGGGATTCCGAAGCAGATTGTAATTTACGACGTGGCGACGCTTGAGGATTCGCGGTCCTGGGAAGGGTTGAAGTTCCCCGTGATCGCCAAGCCGTTGGTTGCGGATGGCAGTGCCAAGTCACACAAGATGTCGCTGGTTTATTCGAGTATCGGGCTCGGGAACCTCAAGCCCCCGATTGTGCTGCAGGAGTTTGTCAATCACGGCGGGGTTATTTTCAAGGTTTACGTCGTTGGGGAGTATGTTAAGTGTGTTAAGAGGAAGTCGCTACCGGATGTTTCGGAGGAGAAGCTGGAGAGTTTGGGGGGGATTGTGACGTTCTCGCAGGTGTCGAATTTGGCCACCAATGAGAAGACGGATGAGAGGTATTATAAGCTGATGCAGCTCGACGATTATGAAATGCCGCCTCAGAGGTTTATTGATGATATCGCGAGGGGGTTGAGGGAGGCGTTGAAGTTGAATTTGTTTAATTTCGACGTTATTAGGGATACTAGGTTGGGGAATAGGTACTTGGTGATTGATATCAATTATTTTCCCGGGTATGCCAAGATGCCGAATTATGAGAGTGTGTTGACGGATTTCTTTTGTGGGTTGTTGAGTAAGAATGAGGCGAAATTTGAGGGGCAGGAGGCGAAAGAGGAGGATGTGGAGGTTTTGGAGAGGAAGTTGGTGGATTATAATGGTAATGGGTTAGAAGAAGTGATATAAATCGAGATTATAATGGAGGAAATTTTGAGGGAGTAAGGTTTAACCATTTCTTTTGTAGAGTGGTGAATAAGTAGTGGTTTTTTTTATAAAGATGATGATTTTACTGATGTTGGTTTATTTAGGAACATTTGTTGTTACCTGGGTGTTGAATGTGTATATTCCATCTTGGGGTTAAGAGTTTTTAGGGGTTATTTTGAAAAGAAATGGTTTTAGACAAACAAAGAAGTATGCTTTAGGGAGGATTTAGTTTGTTCTTTTATTGACAGACTTATGTAATCTTCTTTTGATCACGGAAATGTTAAAATGTGTGCCCTTTTTTGTGGCATTTTAGGCAATTGATTTGGCTACATTGATGGTTTGTGATTTTCGCATTGGTATGCCTTGTGTGCTCTTTGGATTGTTCAGTTGATTGTTGTAGAGTTTCTACTTGTTGGCCTGTGAGAAGTTCGACATTTGTTTATTGTCATGCTGAGATGTGGAGATAATGCATGTTGAACTGTTTCTGTAGATATCGAAGTACGAAGGAGGTTCTTGTTTTATGTTGATTCAAATCTAATCCGTAGTTGGAGACCATCTGGTTTCATATTTTCATGATTTAATACAATTATCTTAGTTGTTGCCATTTTTAAGAAAGGTGGTAGGAAGAATCCTATCTTACTTTGCTAGGGAGACTGCTATCAGTGTTGTTATGTGGATGTGGTTCACCTAACAATATGAGTGTTATTATAGCCGTAGTTGGTTCCTTTTGTGTGTCATTGTCTGCAAAATGTTTTCGAGGTGAAGAGAAAAGGGCATGTTATATGGACGGAAAACCCTGTATGATTCTCACTATTTCATACAAGCATATATACTCCATTTGTGGTTGCTTTCTTGACATGTCAATGTTGTAACTTATGTACCTTGTTCCTGGCTTGTCATTCAGAAGTGGCTCATTTTTGATTATTAATGTCCCATATCTAGCCCATTTATGTGGTCTGTACAGGGTTGTCTCATGACACATCCATTTAAAATTTATGTCACACAATGTCATTTTGGGACGCGCTATAAATTGTTGTGTCATATTGCTGACTAGTGTTGTCTCTATTCATTCTATGTGGTGTAAACTTTTAAGAGTTGGTGTAGATGTCAACTTTAGATTTTCCCACCAATTTTTGTGTTGCCTACATCCTTTAAGGTAGAGTTTACATTTGTTGATAATGAACTTTACGAGTTTACATAATTCATTGTCCTTCAGCCTAGGAGCGTTACTATTTATACCCTATTACTTTGCCAATCTCTGTGTATTATTTCTCCATTGTACTACCGTTAGTTGAATTAGGAGGCAGGTGCTTTATACTTCTGTTTACATTTGTCTATTAGAAAGTTTCCACTTCATGTTGACTTGGAGGAAAGAGATCAGTTCCTTCTGTCCAAGTAGTATGCTTTTGTTTTGGGTTCTTCAGTGACAGCATACTGCTGGAATTGAGATGATGATTTCATGCACCTGAAGCAAGTGTATTTACTGCTCCAAATGGGGTATGAATTAGCCACTTGCACAGTTTTATCTCCTAGTATGTTTCTCGTGTATTCTGGTAGGCCATGTCTTATAGAGTTATAGATGCTTTTTCTGTTTCTCAGCTTTTCCATTGTCATCTATGTGACCTTTCAAGAATGATCATGTTGTCAGCCTCTGTTGGTGCTTTAAAATTGTGTGAAATTTTTAATGATGTGTGTAATGTGTTGGTAGTTTGTATCCACCTGTAGGCTCCCTTTGGTCCAGATATGCAGGGATTTAAACATATGATCACTTTGCATCATTCACTGTCACTCCTGCACATGTTCTAGCTGTGTTGCAAATTTGCAATATATCATAAGTAGAAATTTTAGTTTAAGCTATGTCTAGTTTTATGGCATTATTGGATGTCTTAACTAACCCTTCCAGCATTTGTTGCTTTGTTATGCTGAAGAAGATGATGTGGAAGGTCTGTGTTCATCTTGTTTATACTTTGTTTCAAGGTTTTGAATGTACTTTTAAGGAGGTGTGCATTTTATGCCATATTTACGCTTCTGCTCTGTTTGTCTCATTGCTTGAATCTAGCAGTCAAGAAAAAGACTATGGTGAAAGCAGAATGTGTTTTGTTTTTGTTTGTATCTGATAATTGGCAATTTTGGACGCAATTCACTGTTGTGCCATAAAAGATACGTCAACTGTGAAGCTTATACATGATGCATCTTTTATCCTCAGTCATCTTTCTTTAGTAGTAATGTTTACTTGGTAGAAGACTAGAGGAGTTAGGTAATACCCAGAGTTTATCTTCTCAAAGTAGGGGATGGTGTTTTACCAATGACAATCAATTGAGGTGGGAGGAAATTTAATCACTCTCACTTTTAGGATAAGTTGATGGACTTTCTTATGCTGTTTAGCTCCACTTTTAATTTGATCTATGAGGCATTGATGCCTGCTTTGGGGTACCTTTGTTGAGGATGATGTGTACCCTCCTTCCTATGGATACAAAGTGGTGCCTTCAGATACATCCAAATGTTTCTGGGTCCTCTTTTCTTTTTTGGTGGTGGTGGTTGGGTGAGGTTGGGGGTCGCGTAGGGTGGGTTTGGGGGGGATCACTTCAGCTTCATGTCTGGTGTGCTGTTTTGAGTTTTGACTGTAGTGTAGCTGCTTTTATGTTCATAGTGTTTGTTTTAAGAATATCTGCCAAGTCCTCAGCACACTGCTATTAGCAATGAGGCAATGAGTAGTTCAAACCATCTCTGATGATGTTGCTTAAACAGCTGTAAAGCTAATGACATATTGACATCTTTGTGACCAATACTCCGCAAGCAAAACTGTTGTTCTAGTGGGTCATTGTGTTTGTTAGTCATAGATAGATGGTGCACAGGGAGGATGTAGCTATTAATCTGCTGATCGTTCATGATTTCTAAATTCTGGATTGAGAGCTTTATAGTCTGATCAAGCATGTTTGGTTCTTGACCTTAGTTTTTTTTTTTTTTGTTAGGAACCGTTTTGGCTGTTGGATATTGTTTCAGTCATATTCCATGTTTAGAAAATGTCCGTAAGTCTTTTTAGTCATGTAGTTTGATGATAGGGATGTGTTGTTGAGCATCTAATTCTAGTGTATTGTGGAGCTTTGTCGAACATGGTTTTGGTGGATAGTGGAAACACATCATCCAAATTGCTTTTAAGCTTGATGTGGGAAATCTGTAAAATGATAGCGCTGTCTCAAGGTTGTTTATTGTGTTGATTATACAAATGTCGTTTTTCTTATGTTGTTGTCGGTGTCTTGGATGGCTGATTACAGCCTCATTTTTAGTAGTTACAAAGAATCAGAGTGCCGTATGGTCCAGTTTTGTTTGTCAAATTGTCTCCTGGATTTTCTGTAGGACTTATTCTGACTTCAGTTCATTATTTTGCTTTTGTGTGATTTCTTCCAGTTGCTTGTAAGAAATGCACCACTGAACTTTTTGTTATGCAGTACTTTGAAATGGTCATATCAATGCTCTTGGTGTTTCACTCAATTGCTTTAGGCAGAGAGTTCTTACTGCAGCGGTGAGGGCTAAGGATTTTGTGCATATCTGGCCTGTTAGATAGATATGTCTTCTTGCCCAATTGGCGTTTGTTTTGTGGGGTGGGGTCAGTGTCCAGAAGAGAGCATATTCGATCTATATATCTAAGTATTTCCCTGTGCAGCCTCACAACTGTGTATTGTTTTATTTTTGATCTCTATGGATGCTAAAGGTTATGTTATGTGTGTCCAGTGTTTTTCACTCTGCTCAGAAGATTTAAGGCGTGTCAATTGGTAATATGATATTGCTTTCCATGATAATGTTAGTAGTTTAATTGGTTTACCTTTCTATTGATGTGTAGTATTCCTTATGTTAGCCTGAACTGAATTTTTTGGTCCTGGTATTCGGAACTGTTGTGCCATGAGTACAACCTGACCTGAAGATGTCTGCTATGTGTATGTACGGCCTCTTCTTTTGGCCAGCATTGAATTAGGTGTGCCTTGATAGCTTTTTCTTGGCATTTAGGAGTATATTTTATCTGCAGCCTGCATTGGTATATGCATTTGATGCTGGTGTATATTTTATCTGTACCTGGTGTAGCTGCTGGCTCTTTTAGTTCTGTTTTTCGTGATTGGTTCGGGTCAATTTTGTTGTTTTAGAGATAATGCCCATAGTCATTTTTAATTATGCACATGATCAATATCTTGAGTATTGTGCCGTAGCTTTATGAGATTTGGTCCTGTTTGGCGACTGAGGAGTTATGATTAACAAGGCTGTTGCCATGGAGAATGTGTTTCTCTGATGCGTATAGCTTTGATGTTCAATTGTTCAGGTTGGGTTTTGCCCTGGTGGATGGAGTATGTAAATTATCTTATGTAAACTATTGTCATTCCGTAGGCCACTACGTTAAGTTGGATCATGTGCAGCCTCTTTTGGGTGTTAGCAAAACAATGTGGCCAACATTTTTTTTTTTTTTGGTAAAGTACGGGCAAACATTTTCTTGGTGTTACTCATTGGGCCTATACTTTTTCTTGATACCCGATAACATTTGTTGTAGTGGATGATATAAGGACATTAATTTTAAGTACGAGACCTTATAACTTACGTATAAAAAGACTTAATACTATCTCCCAAAAAAAAAAAGAAGAGTTAACACTGGCACAAATTATTGAAAATGACGGTTTTTTTTTATCATAAAAGTAGACAAACTATTTGCAAGCTAAATTATCTCAATCCGAATAAGAGATATATTGCGTTTGTTGGGCTAATATGGGTTTTGTTTACTTTTATCATAAAAGTAAGTAGACGGTCTCTTCAAAAAATAGCTTCAAAAAATAGCTGTGACTGGATGGTTTTAAAGTAACCATCTTTAGGTATAGTTCATAATCTTAAAATATCAAAAAGTCTTGTAGATTTTAAAATTCTAAGCTAAAACAAGTTATTTTTATCAAAGTGTTAACAACAAGTGCTAGTTTTAGCTCAACATGTGATCAAAGCTACTTTATTTTCAGCTAAAATTAGACGGTTTGTTCTAGTACTTTGTTCTTATATATATTTTATCTTTGTTAGCGACACATCTAAATTTTATCATAAAAGATTAGTATCATAAAAGGTTAGTATCGGGTCTAATCTTGCATGCCAAAGGTCAAGAGATTCAACAAGGTACCAGGTAAGTACTATCTATTGTTAGAGTTAACAAAAACATCGAAAAGAATCACTCTCTAGAAAAGTACCCTTTTTATCTTAGTCCTAATTATGGGTAATTATTACCTTATCGGCTTTAAAAACACACTAATAAAAAATATGAATTCCTACGAAAGAAAGAAACAGTTAAAAGACTTAGCCCGTTGCAAAACAAAAAAAAAACACTTAAAAGACATTTTGTATTTCCGGAACTAAGGTTGAGGATTTACAACATATATATAAAACATATGAAACTACTTCCTATGTTACCAAATGTGAGATTTTGTGTAGAGACGAAACACTCTCGCAAATCTTTCATAACTGCGACCCAAAGACAATTGAGATCGTTAGAATTCATTCATATGGATTTAGTTGACTTTAAAATCACCGAGACTAAATGTGGAAGTGTAATTCCTTTGCAGATGACCTTTTTGCTGTATCAAATTTAGCTTCTAAGGACAACAATTAGGTAGAGGACATGCTTTTGATTTTCAAAGGAGAACTAGAAAACCAGTACAGTTAAGATAAGAGACTTAAGGATAGGTGTGAAGAATATGACTCCTTATTCTTAAAGGATGTGTGTAAGGAAGGTGGCATAATTCAAAGGTGTATGTCCTTTATACCTCTCAACATAATGGTGTGGCTAAGAAGGAAGAACCGTTCTTTAAGTGACATGATTTACGAGTTTCTTTACTTGTTTTAGTGATTCTTTTTTTCTAACGTGATGGATTATTCATGTATAAATGTCATGTCTGATTATTATCTGTAGACTAGATAAAGGTTGGATTACTTTTATTAAAATTTTCTTTCTTATATGGAGATTTTTTTTGCAGGGTTGGGAGTTGGATTGCCTTGCAAGTTGTTACTTGGAAAGAATTTCCATGACTTAAACCGTTTATCAAGGTTGTTGCTTGTAAAACGATTTCAGCGAAAATCAACCGATGAAGCTTCAAGCAAAAGCGGGTTAGTTATCCAAACAGCGGGCGGCAGTTCTGATTCTAAGACGAATCTGTCTCTTCTTATTTCCTAGCTTCCCTTTCAAGTTTTTCTAAGAAGTATAGTCTTCTACTCTCTCAGTATACCTCAATCATCATTGATGTCTCAGTTTACCTGAAACATCATATTTTTGGATAATAGGAATGTTGAAAAGACAGATTTTGCACCGAGCCGTCTGATAAGTTTATCAAAGATCGAGTTGAACTTACAACCATATATAATCCTTAATGCGTTTTTTGGAGTGTACTGAAACAAAATTAATTCCAGTCACGCGAAACTAATAAGATCATATGCAAACTATCAAAAACGGGGGAAATGGTACGTCTAATAATTAAGCTGAAATGCTGAATATGTGCGATGTGAATCACCAAAATTATGAAAATAATTTGATGTATCTCTGATGAAACTCCACATCTTAACCAAGAAATCTTACATGCTGAATTTTCTATGTGTATTTCAACTTCATTGACAAAGATGGTTTATGACTAATTAGTATAACAAGACAACAAGAACAAGGCAGCGAAGTGTTGCTTCTTGGAAGATATTCGCTTGCATGTCGTTATTTTCTTCAACTATCTCTATCTCATTTTGTACTTATGTTTTTCAACTTTAGTCATCACTTAATTCCATTTCCTTATTTTTATACATTCAGAGGACGATAAAATGATTATATGTACAAGCTTGTCCAGGGTCAACTCTTCTATTGCTTCCAATACAAGGTTATTATCTTTACCTAATTTATAACAACGCAACCAACAGCATGACCTTAAGCGACTAACCACTGTTGAAAATTCAACCAGTAAGATCCTGGTTAACAATGATCATATTGTTAAACATATCCAATTTTGTTTCAGTACGTCTTTCTTTTCTTCTTCTGGTTTCTCATACTCATCGTAAATATTGGAAGCTTCTCTTGTTCTCCATATACAGACAGACCTTCCCAATTTATGAGCAGTTAGCTTCTTAAATCTAGACAGATCATACCACAACTAGCAGAAGAAAGGCTATAGATACATCCTCTGCAAATCACCAAATGAGTAATTATAATAGTTTTTTTTTTCTGTTTAGCGTGGAAATGAAAATGTAAGAAATTTTTTAACGTTCTGTGAAGTTTGTATCAGTTACCAGTGTTCAGGTTTGTAAGTTAAAAGAATATACTGCAAGAATACAACAAGATGGTCCGATACTCGGGTGGATAAGGAAATGACATGACATTGACTATTATATATTTTTAAAGTAAATTACTAAAAACTGATGTTGTGTGTACCGTCCAAAAAAATAAAAATATGAACTGATATAGCGAATTCTGTTTTCTGGACATGACTTTCATGCAATTCAACAATAAAAAGTAAATTTTTTGTTAGCAATGATCCGAGAAGGTAAAAGTGTATTACTTTATTTAGAATTTAGAAAAAAATATGTTACGTTGCTCTGTTTGATAATATATAATAGACAAGGCATGCTAAAAGCTAAATTAGTCTCACTAGTGATTTCTAATGCTAGAGGCCTTGTAAGGAATTGATGATGTCTTCTTCTTCTTTTGGATTTCTGCTGAAATTGTTTCTAAACTGAGAAATGGTGATGTCTTACTCTTCTTTTTTTCCTCCCTTCTTTCCATGTAAATATATATCATAAGATCAGAGTACTAATTAGTCTGACTAGCACAGAAACCTGGAAACCTTGTAAGTCAGCCATGATAACGAGTTAACGAGAATGAATTTGAAGTCAACCCTTATCTCATGGAGGACAAGAGAAGGTGGAAACTTGAAAGATAGTGTATGGTCTGCATATATTTGCTAGTGTCAAGTATTAAACTCCCGAGTAAACTTCTTTTCAAGCACAGAAGTCCAAGGATGTTTATTTAAATCAGCTTAATATCAGCTAACCTTATCAACTCTATAGAAAGTAGTTATGAGTTGATCTCTCTCGAGATCCTCCCTAAGGAAGTATTGTTCCTCACGCATTCTAATTTCTAAGTTAGTAAACATGAGACTATGAGGTGGAGTAATTAGTTTGAATACATGTACTATATGTTTTCTTCTAGAGACTTTACAAAGTACAAATTAAGTAAAAAACTAAGGATGTAGTAAAGAATCAAAAGATAATTTATATCATGTAATAAAGAATCAAAAGATCAGCTGATGAGAACTGATTATACAATGGAGTACATGCATATATGCATATATAAGAATAAAGTACAACTGATTGTATTTCTATGTGTGTATCAGAATTACAAGAAGACCTCTACAATCCAATTATAAAGATATAATAAAAGTTATTTAATTTACACCTGCGTTTACTACATATCCAATAACCCCTCCTGATATACAAACAAAAGAATAAATGAAAATGAAATCTTTCAAGTGTTGAACTTAGACGACTTCGTCTTGAATGGTACGGATGATGAGGGCCATGCATGAGTTTTGCATGTGTTCGCCCGTTGTCTCGCCACGCTCTTCTAGCTGCAATTAAGAAAGGATGCCACAATGTTAATTAGTATCCGCCTATTAAAAATGAAGCCAATTCATATCTAATAATTTTAGAATATAATAGACTAAATTAAGATATAATTATATGCACTTCTACTATTTTACAGGACCAAAAGGGTGATGCACTTAGTCTTCAGTATAGTGATCATAGAAACAGTCTTATACCGCTTTTACGTGAGGGAGCCTCTTTGAGGCAATACGGTAATATTGTTAATGTTACGTTGTTGATTTTATGGCCTACAGTCTAAATAGTGGTCAATGTATAGGTAAAATTGGCTAAAGAGAAAGAAAGAAAAAAAAGAAAAAGAAAAAACAATACCGATATTGCATAGTATCGTTTTTAATTTACTAATAGTGGTATATTATAAGGAATTCCGAACATTGTAAGCACGTACTATCATCACGTAAAATGTAGTCAAAAGAATGGCTTGCAACAATTATAGTATATCTTGACTCTACTCCCTACTTCTATTTCTCTCATGAAAAAATAGAAAATTTGGTTGAGGGGTCGAGTTGGATGTAGAACAAGTAATTAATTAATCGTGCTTACTTGATAAATTCCTTCCAGAAGTCACTGTTGCCGTCGTCGAGGAGCATCTCCAAACCTTCAAAGAAATCACCATTGGCCGGTGTCAAGGCAGAGGAGCCATTAGTAGAGTTTGTGTTGCTCTCAATTTGATTAATAGTGGAAGCCTCAGGAGAAATGTTCACTAATGAAGGTAGCCTATTCTCATCTAAGGTTTCATAAGAACTGCTCGTACTGTTCTTGTTGCAATATTTGGTATCGAGGCTAGTAAATGATTCCGGGGTGCTATCATAGTTTTCACCTCTCACTTGGCTTGGACTGACATGATTCGGAACTTGGCCAAACCCTTGAGAGCTTGAACACATAGTATTACTCATATTCATCATACCATTCAAGCCATTTACATTTGGGAGTCCTAAATTTAATGGCATAGTTTGGTCCATATTCGGAAGTGAAGGACTTGTGTTCAGGATTTGGAAGATGTTTTGCAAGACTTGGAGTTTAGCTATATCAGCAACATTTGGCTGTAACCTAAGAGCATTATTCATGTCCCAAGGGTTCATTAGGTTTCCTAAGTTTGGTGGGGTGGAAAGCAGCTGGGAGAGATTAGCAAGGAAATTAAGATCAGTCCTTGGCTTGTGAGTAACTGGATCAATACCCATCTGTAAGAGCTTCTTCCTTAGATGGGTGTTCCAATAATTCTTTATTTCATTGTCTGTTCTGCCTGGAAGATGAGCTGCAATCCTTGACCATCTACAATAAGGTGGCACAATAACAAAAGAGCAAATTAGTCAATGATCAAGGTAGAGAACACAAATATTCTGAGGTTCAAAAGTATAGTAAAAACATACTTGTTTCCAAGAACAGCATGAAGTTTGATGATCATATCTTCTTCCTCTTCAGTGAAGCGGCCTCTCTTAATATCTGGCCTTAAGTAATTAGTCCACCTCAGCCTGCAACTCTTACCGCACCTGTTTAATCCGGCCGCCTTAGGAAGAGCACGCCAACTTCCATGACCATGTTTTTGGATGTATGAGGTGAGCATTTCATCCTCCTCAGGCGTCCAAGGACCCTTCTTCAATCCACTAATATGGTCACAACATGGAGACCTACCCATCCTTATTTTCTTCTAAGCTGTTGTCCTTGATCACAATGAAAAAGCTAGAAATGTTAATAAGCAAAGGTTGAATTGAAGAGGCGATGGAGGGAGCAGGAGAGTGTCAATTAGTTGATGTTCTTGGTGGGACTCGGGGTATTATATAGGCTTGATTTTGGTGGGGGAAGGTATAGTTTTTCAAATGATAATGTCATATTCAATATAGTTTTACATATAGGTTAGTATAATAATAATAGTGTATGGCTTCCCTAAAAAAGGCAAATATAGGGAAGTCACCTATCAAGGGTATTGGGGTTTTGTTTCAAGGATTTGAAGCCAAGATGACCAATAGAGTGACAGCATACTGAGGATTAGGTAGTGCAACTGTCATCATTTTTGAAAGGGTTATCAAAAGTTCCTATGATAATTATTCTTGCGACACCTCAGTACCTGTAGCAGATTAAGGTATCATTAGTCTCATTTGTACAATTGTACATTGCTCTTTTTCTAATCATTGCTTCATCTCTAGGATGGTTTCCTCCCCGTTCTCCACCACCTCCTCATTGCTTTTACAAAATTCGTCTTGAAAGTAGGGTATTTTGTTAACAGTCACCAAAAAGTATGGGAGTGTTTATTCAGGTTTCTCGTCCGACTATAGTGACACCTAGCTTGTGGATCGTATGAAAATTAGCGTGGATGTTGTATAAAGTGATGATCAAGGTATAGGGTTTGGTGTGTTTAATTAACTGCTTAATTAGTAGGCATGAACTTTGGAGATGTTTATGCAACTGTACGTTGCTCGTAGAGTGATTGATGTTGTTAGATGGTATCCTCTTGTTACTGAAGCTAATTAAAGCTACTTGTTTGGTGTTAGTTTGGCACGACGACTTAATCGATCTGCACATAGAATCGTTGTTGAGTCAGATAGTTTAACTTTTGTTAGGCGCTTGCATTTGTCTTCTTTTCTCCATTGCGATAGTGATTTAGCTAGAGAAGACATTATATAGGTTTTTGTCACTGGTCATATGTCTACAGGGAAGGTAACTTATAAGTTGCTTACTATTTAGCTAGAGTGTTGCCTTACATACATGTAAAACTAGATTGAATATGACCGGACCCGTGCAACCCATTTGATAGGTCTACATGTGGATTTTGAGCAGTAATGGCTGGGTTGGTTGTAGTCTTATGGAAATTTTCAATACATTCATCTCGATAAACTGGTGATATGACATGTATAATTTGATCCCAAACATCGTAACATATTTCATCTAGTTTTTTTAAAAGAAAACGATTAGTGTAACAGACTTCGGAAAGTATAGTTATGCGTAAATTACAACCATAATTCGTGTAGTAAAATAAGGTTACCTTATAGGGATGACCCCCTTAGTCCAAAAACACCTACTAGAACTTATATAACTTTTCAACAAACTCTATCTCTATTAGCCAAAAGCTAACTTATATAACTTTCTGTATTTTTCTGTATTTTTTGTAACTTTTCTGAACTTTCTGTATTTTTCTGAACTTTTTTTATTTATGTCATATCTTTGTATTCTTTAAACTAATAAAATATAATTATTA
>CAAKMY010034624.1:38253-63399 GCA_901111285.1 Corrigiola litoralis | reverse complement strand
ATTATTCCTGGTAAATTTTCCTTTTAATTAAGGGATTATCCATCCCTGCACCCCATGCAGAACAACAGAAGAGAACATGTTCAATGTTAATTTACCGGTATAAAACTCTTCATGAGTTATAGAAAAAGACAGAATGTGTAGGCCGGTAGACACTCAATTGAAGTTAAAATGTTTTTGGTTCATAATAACGAGGGATCTCTTAAAAGGAAAAGGAGCCTGAAAACGCAAGATTCTAATAATACTCTTAAGAATAGAGGATGACTAACTGAACTACACTCAATTGTTTAATAGAATGGTTAAATGGAGAAAGAAAAATTCGAATTTCATGCAATGAAAAGATGTGTTATTTGGTGACTTAGTGTATAATAACAATACATACACTAGATCTAATGTTGATGTTTATGTCTCTATAAATTTTTGTACATTAAATGAACACATAAAAAAATTGGATAAGTTAAACCTCTTTATTTATTTGGTTTCTAATTAAGTTGCATGAAGTTTTCTTAAATTCTACTTCGCACGTGACGTGGAAAATTGTTATCTAGTTGGACCTATCTAAGTGAAAATTCCCAGAGAAATTCCATTTTATTTTCGACATCTACATGACTACTACATATAAACTATTCTAGTAAACGGTATTTTTAACTATAGAAAAATAAGTATTGTATGTTGTTTCTTTGTCTTTGTCCTTGATCTTCATAGGGTAAAAGATCCTCAATAAGCAAATTTATAAAAAAAGAACCAACTCAAGTGGTTAAAGCTCTCTTATCCCAATTATGAGATTGGGGATTTGATTTTTATCATCGACTTTGTATGCACATTTGAAAGCAAAAGAAACTAATCCAAATTCGTAATTTCTGAAAATATGGCAGCCGTATGCGTAGCTTATACATAATAATTGTAGCAAGAGTTCATTTTTAGATTTGCATTAAATAGTAATGGTAAAACCATCCAATCGACTGAGCAAACGATAAGGACTTAACTAGAAACAATAGCTAGGCACCTAAGAAAATAGAAACGGACGAACTCATAATGTATTTTACCTCGTGACTTCAGAAAAATGGTTGCTGAGTGCATTGCTTATATATGGATTAGCAAGAATTCGTTGTGACGTAAAAAAAAAGGCAAGAAGTCGGTGTTAGTTTGCATTAAATATATATGGTAAAGCCATATAATCAACAGAACAAACGATAAGGACTTAACTAGAAACAAAACCTAGGCACCTAACAAAATACTAACGAGAAAAGAAATGAAACCCGTTTTTTTTTTTTTGGTACAAAAAAGAAAATGAAACCTTACAACTTGAGGTTTCACATTGAATATAAGTCTTACATCTGCTTCCCCTTTTTGAGAGGGCATGAATAATCAATAAAAGATTTACTACCTCTTGTATGGGGTCTAACCGTCTAAGGTCCAAGGGATTTATGTATATTGGTAGGTAAAGGTTTGTTGAGCTAAAATTATGAATGCTACTTTCATGGTCCAATGATGATGAACATTATTCATAAAAGCTATAATATCCTATCACTGTTGCATATATGCAAGTGTTTACGACCCATCTATATTTTGGAGCTAAACAATAAACACACTCTATTTATAGGTTAACTGTAAACTTACTTTTTATTTCGGTAGCGTACATTCGTACATACTTTTCTAACTCAGCACCAAAATCTGATGAATTTATAATACAATGTGACATAGCTTACGAAATGCAAGTTAAAAGAGAAGCCCAAATAAAAGCTTTTATTATTAATATAGATAAGCATCCTCTATACCTTTTGTTTAGTTAGGATTAAAGAGTCCGATCTTTAAAACCGTTGTTCTACCCTATCCAATGATATTACAAGTTTCTCAAGTTTCTCAGTATCTTTTAAGCCTATATCACAAATCTTAAACCTCCAAAATCTTTGTTTATCAAGCTTAAAAAGCGGAGAATGAAGTTGATGCTTTCCAATTTTACATCCAATGATATCGTTGGAAACATTATATTTCGCTTACCAAATTTCTAAAAAAAAAGGTTTAAGCGAGTCGTTTTGATTAACCGGTTTCTTACAAAAAAAAAAAAAAATCCGTGACTATACCGATCCTTTTTATTTTGATTCGGCTAAAAAACTGGTTTTGCAATTCAAATACCATTTTTCGCTTCGGTTTTGTTTTTAGACTCATCTTCCTTTTTTTCATACGAAAAAATGGAAAAAGCATCGGTCAATACTCAATACCTTTTCATCAAACAAAATCAAAGGGATGGAGTCATGGAGACTTGGGCTGAAATCCATATCCAAACTAAAACACCCTGAAGGCCCATGGCATTCTGTACCAAGCCCAAGAGAAACACATTATCTCATGGTTTTCCGTTTTCATTGCATTGGAAGTGCTTATGGAGCCCAGCTATGGTAATATGGATTGCATTTGATATAACCATGGAAACAAGTATTCAGCTGAGCCCAAAAACTAAAGAAAAATTAGTGGTAAACAATCCGAAGATTCAGGAGTGGTAAATAGGGGGCAACATACCTATCTCAAAAGGTTACTCCTAGTCTCCTACTATGAGCGCATCAAACTATATTCCACTAAAATTGAATTTATGCACTTAATATCAATCACAAACATAAAATACATATAGATAAGTAAAAAATTTTGTATTCAAACCGAAAGTCTTGAGAGAGAACCGTTTACTATAAATGTTATCAAAAAAGGTGAGCTCTTTGCAAGTTAACTCAAGATTCCAACGAGTCCAAGTCAAAACATAGATATATATCTCTTTTTGTCACTTAAAAAGTAGACGATCTCTCCCAAACAAATTCAAAGAATTTATAATGGAAAACATACTATTCTTATGAAATTAGTTCATATTGATGTTTACAATCTTTTAAGTTTGGATAATTTGTTGACACTAGTCTTACTTAAGATTCTTTACCACCAAATTTTTAAAAGAAACTTGTTTTCATGCTTCTATTACAGTGCAATAAAATTCATAAAACTATTTGGAATCTAAGAACTACATCCATATAGGGCTTGTTTGATATTTGGCTTTGAATTTTTTAATTGGTCAAATTGCACCGAATACTTTTATTAAAATCAGCTATCTTATCAGGTCTCAAATATTAGCTAACTTATCAGTTTTTACTTTTCAGTCACTTTATCAATTTCCAACTATTTTATTAGTCTGTTTTGCCAAACATAGCCATAAACCGTCTCACACAAGATAAGAATACAAAATTAACACAAAATCAAGTGTGGATAGATACTCACATTTAATTTCCTAAAATACTCACAAATCATTATAGTCACTCACTAATGATTGGGCCAACAAAAAGGTGTTATACTTTTTTGACATTAAAGAACGTTAAGAATAATATTATGATTTTTTTAATTATTGCTCACCAGCTAAGCAAAAGATAAAACAGAATATCCTAAAGAAATGTATATGTATAATAAATAAAAATAAAAATAACACAAACTTTTATAAATATTTCTCTCTCTAACTTTCTCTCTCATCTGTCTGAATTGTTGGAAGGTCGAGCTGACAACCCGAGCGAAATTTCCCGTACCTCCCGCAATTAATTTCATTGGTAATTTTTTCATTTTTCAATTTTTTTCATGTAATTTTTCCAATAATTTTTCAATGTTTGGGTTATTTGAGCTGAAATTAGAGTGATTGTTATCTAATGTTGGGATGATGTAATACTGTTGATGCAATTTGGATAAAGTAGCTGTTATTATTTTTGGGTTGGAATTAATTTCATTATTAGGGTTTTTTGGGTGTTGAAATGATCATATGTAAGTTTGCATAAAAGTCTCACCTTTTATGGTTTATATGACTCTATTTGTTGAATAAATAAATGGGTTTGTTTTAGATTTGATTAGTTTTATCTGTGTTGTTGGGATTATTGAGCTGAAATTGATTATTTTGAGCTGGTGAATTATGATGAATTTAAGGTAAATTTGTGTAATTTATGGGGTTGCTATGTTGGGATTCTTTGTTTTGTAGGTGGGTTATAGGTGAAATTAATGGAGGATTATTGGATTAACAATTGGGGCTATTCTTTGCCCCATTATGGGGTGAAAGTAATGCTCTTTTGCAAAGTTGGGCAACCTTGTTTAGTGTGGTGGTTAGCTCATAGGTGTAGGGTTTGTATATGTGCTTTCTTTCGCGGTTAACCTCGAAAGTGCATGCTGAGGAAAACTTGTAAGGGGATGCTTTCTTGTAGTTTGTTGTTATTGGGGTGTGAATTGTGAAAGTGTGTGACTTGCAGTGAAGTTTTAGTCTTGGTTAATTCTGTTGATGAGCATAAAGAATAATTTAAAATGGGGTTTTGTGTGTTTGGGTAAGACTCAGCTCGCTGGATTAGAATTGCTCAGTGGAATCAAAGCTGTTGAATACTTGGTTGGTTGATTTATGTTTTACATGGTTATTGGTTATTGACATTTTGACATCGTGCTTTTACTTTAGTTTTTAGTACCGAATAGCGAATTTCATTCGTGTTTGCTTTACCTTCTATCTGGATTTTTCCTTTTCCATAGTTAGTTGACGTGACTTCCTAAGGGGTCTGAAACTGAAAGGCTTATGTCTCTATCATGCTTGCAGCTTCATCTGTATGTGAATCTACCTCCAGAGTTATGTTAGGATGTGTATCAGTGTATGTGTGTGCCCTGCATTGTGTTTTGATCTTGTAAAGGTTATGTGTGTTTGTATAACACTTGTTCACTGGATTGACATTGCTCAAGAAAATCGAAACTGTTGAGTGTCTCAACTGTTTTTTGTTGGTTCATTTGTGTTTCTTGCTTGGTTCAAACTCGCTTTTGTATGGCTATAGGAATATCGAATTTGATCTGTGCTTAATTTATGGTGCTGAGGGTTATGTCTGTTATGCTTGCAGCTTCCGCACGTGACTGTCACTGCCTCCAGAGTCGTATGATGCTTAGGGTTATATCACTATATGTCGGTGGATGAAATGTGGTGAACATATTGAGGTGTTGCTCAGGCTGCTGTACTGCCGTAATATATTTATTGTTCTTGCTTAAACGTTGAAAGATAATGGCTATTTCATCTGAAGAGTCGTTGTGTGAGAGCCCGACTGACCAGTATCCGTTACTCATGGAGCGGCGTAACAGTCATGAGAATGAAGTACATATAATTGATATAGAAAGGGGTGGTGAAGTCTCCTCGTCAGATTCATCTAATCTGGAGTTCTCTCATGGTGTAAGTTCTTCTCATGATCATAGAGAAACGAATGGCTTGCAGGCCCCTGCTGGCGGATCTTCACCTAGTCGGACGATGTCCAGGAGCTCCTCATTTGCAAGAAGAAGTGAGGGAATTGGCCGTCGTAATTGGAGCCCTTTTAATTCAGGCTTTTGGATATCCATTGAGTTAGTATTTACCTTGAGTCAGATTATAGCTTCCTTGACTGTCTTGTGCGTATCAAGGCATGAACATCCTCAAGCCCCATTGTTTGCTTGGGTGGTTGGTTATACAGCTGGATGTTTTGCAAGTCTTCCTGTCCTCTATTGGCGTTTCCTTCACCGTAATCAAGTGGCTGAGCAGGCTGTTCAAGCAAGTCAAGCATCTCCACGTTCAACTTCTCCAACAGGTCAAAGTTCTTATGTAACTATATCTTTGAGCCAGTCATCAGGACAGGAAGATCATAATAGTGTACCTGGAACTACTTATGAAGGTCAAACGATGGGAATTTTAAACAACAGGTACCATCTTATTCATGACGATATGTTTTTTAAGACTTCTAGCCCTTAGGCAGTCAGATTGTCTTCAAAATGAATGAGCAACCAGCAAGAGGTTAATTGTACTATGGGATGAAGGTCACTCCGAGTCGATGAGAAATGCCTAATGGAACAATAAGGATAGGGTCCTATAGGATGTATTGTTTGATACTTATTGCCTACTTCAAGCCCGTGTTTATATGTTTCGCTTTTATCTCTGACTTTACATTGCTAGTACACTAAATTCACACTGGAGTATTTACATACTGACATTGGATGTCGTGGCTTCTTATCTTGTTTAGTTTTTTTTTTTTTTTTTTGAATTAGAAAGCCTTGTATCTGTAATTCGAGAAAGGGAGTCTCTGAACCAGAATATGGAGACCTCGTCATGCTATCAATCTGATTATTGGCATAATGGCATGGACTTCATATTCTTCCCACTTTTTGTTGTCCTGTTCAACCTGGTAGCCATCTTTTGTGCATGTTTCTAATATTTTCCATTATGTATCCTGTAATCTGTATAACCTCTAATTCTATTTATTGTTGTTAAATTTTATGCGTTGTGTTAAAGTTGATTTATATTCTGCTGCTTGCTCTGTTCTTTTGCAGGATTGGTCTGATAATGGACCACTTTAAAATGGCTCTGGATTGTTTCTTTGCCGTTTGGTTTGTTGTGGGAAATGTTTGGATCTTTGGAGGACATGCGTCTGCCACAGAGGCTCCTAATCTGTATAGGTAACGTACTATCTTCATCAACCATCAGAATGATTTAAGTTTCGTTAGACTCATAGTTAAGCTAATGCTTTTCTGGGTTCTTTCAGGTTATGCATTGTATATCTTACGTTGAGCTGCATTGGCTATGCTATGCCTTTCATTTTGTGTGCAATGATATGCTGCTGCTTGCCCTGCATCATATCAGTCCTTGGTATCCGGGATGATCTAAGCCAAGTCCGAGGAGCTAGTGAAGAATCCATCAATGCTCTACCAACCTACAGATTCAAGGTAAAGAAAGATGAAGGTGATAGTGGAGGGCAACTTGACGTAGAAGAAGCAGGTGGAATTGTAGCGGTAGGAACAGAAAAGGAGCGGACGGTCTCTGGCGAAGATGCGGTAAGTCACTGGTTATTGCACTGGTTTCTGTTTTGCAGGAGGTTTTGTTTCTAACATATGCCCAAGTCTATGCAAGGGCTATTGTCAGGCGTGGTTTCACTTGTTGATATGACTCATACTACTTGTTAACCATTATGCGGAGGATTTATTGTAATGCACCTTTTTTAATACTTTGTGAAGCAACCAAGACAATATTTGTACCTAATATGTCCCGTATGCACTTTTGGTGTACTTTGATGCTTAAGCAACAATATTTTAACCTTCATGTTCTCATCTTGACAGGTTTGCTGTATTTGCTTGGCGGGTTATATGGATAATGATGAGCTGAGGGAGCTGCCTTGTTCTCATTTTTTCCATGCCGAATGTGTAGATAGATGGTTAAAGATCAATGCAACATGTCCTCTCTGCAAATTCGAAATCGGTGAAAAAGAAGAAGAAATGCCATCGTCACCAACAAACTCTTCACAGCAGACATGAAATGATATATTTAAGATCTCCTACGGTGATTATACTGAAGTGAACCAAGACATTGAAACCAAAGTTTTTTGCCTTTGGTTTCAAGTTGAATGATGGAACCTTCTCAGTTCCTTTCTCCTGAAAAATGCAAGTGAAGATGGATGAGAAGTGGCTTAGTCCACGAATTTGCTTGGTTCGTCATTTTTGTTATTCTCGTGTCGTCATAGATTGGAAAGGATTGTACAGTTGGATCTTTTGAGAAACGGTTAGATGCTTGTACAGATCGTAAATTTCAATAAACATAGATAGGCCCTGAAGTACGAGGAAAAGGGGCTATGAAATCTGTGGCTATTGGTGAATCAACGTTGGTCTCAATACTTGATTTTGTCGCAGCTTGTTGCAAAATGAAATTTCCTCGCACCTAGGTTCTTCAATATGTACTATGTTTTTCATGTTTGTGTTTTTTTTTCTTCTGCTAAGGTAAGGAGAGATGACAAGCCGAGGGGCGGACATCCGCTGCCCCTCTCAATGCTTTCTCATAATGCTGTGAGGTTCATGTCTGTGTTCAGACCATCATTTTCTTGAATCTCACCGGGCAAACACTCGGAACAACGCCTTACCTAGCTAACCTTGAGCTAACGTCCCGGTTCCTGAGATTATCTCTGCTCTGTTTGGGACACATACCATATATTTGATTCCTTGCTGTGTTTGGGACATTTAGAATTCTTCCAACTTTTTCTATTTCAGTTTTAGCAAAAGCCAATTTCAAGCTTTGTTGCGAAACTAAAAGTACACAACATATCTAGAAGGAGAGAATACAACCATGAAATAAGGAATTAAACAAGTCTAATTTGCCCACAGTGAAGACCCTTCTTGTCTGTTGAAGTGTAAACCTATGGTGGAAGTAACTTTGAGGTGGCTATTTTGGAACCCACCACTACAAAAAATAGTTCTGATAACTAGTAGTCCATTATATTAAATGGAAAGATTTCTATGTAAACCATGACTACTCATTGCAGATTAGGAATCTAGTTAGAACTATTGCTATGGTAACTAGTAGCTCATTACTTCTGATATCAATACTTCTCAATAATAAGGAACCTGTTTTATGTGGAGACTGATGTATCATGTTTGATACAGCATGCAACTCATTACCTCAATTTGAATTATACTTATAAGCTGCTCGTTGACATAATTCGTTGAACTCGCGACGGTGTCCAGTTTAACTGGTAGTCTTGTTTCATAGTTCATGCAGCTTAGTTAACCAAATTCAAGGCTTCAACTTAACGAAGTTGTGCCAAAAAGCATTCATGAAATAAACAGCCTTTAGCCCCGGAGTAAAACTGATTACTGATTTGGAGTATGTAACTCTTACAGCTTTGAAATCTCCTAGAGAAGCTACGTACCTAATTGCCTAGGTGGACAATTATCTTCTGAGAGAAAGAAGGGACATTGATCGCCTACTATTTCTTAAAATTGACTGAGATTGAGAGATCTACTAGACTGCTACTGTATTTCACCACATTGTTTGTAAGACAATAAGTAAAAGTACTAAGTAGTAGCTGGAATAATTATGCAGCTGGTGCAAAATCATATGTTCCATCATCATCATCGTCATCGCCTTCAAAGACTGGCTGAGGTGCACAATCATGGTTTCTGAGATGGTTGTCATAACCCTTACAATTCTTGTCTTCTGTGCAAGTTGCTAGGGCATTCCTATTCTGATCCCTCAGACTGACTGCTATCAAAATTGTCGACATTTTCAAGTAAAAAGACGAATGTATTGGACTAAAATTACAACAGGATAAAGAGGATTTCTTGATCTTTTCTTCAAAACTAACTCTCTGGTGTGGGTTGTGGTTTAGAGCAGGCAGGGAGATGCTTATATAGATAATGGAACCAAGTAAAGGTTAAACATACTGCTCAGATCGCTGCTGAAAAATAGCGCCTGGTTAATGGAGTATGTGCACAAGCGCGCCACACACTATACACACCCCATTATCCCAAGACACAAGTTCTAACGTGCATGGTTTGCTTATAGCCAAATTTTGCAACTTTTTGTGTATGGACAAATGTCAGGCAAAATCATATCGTCAAGCAAAAGCTCCTTGTGAGAAATACAGGTGAGGCTTAAGAGGAACGTGCTTTGCTAATGCCTGATGTGCATGTGACTTCTGCTCAATCTATGTGGTCAAGCCATGTAGGAGTTCAGAGGACATCTCAGCGACACGTCGGCTTGAATTCAAGCAAACTCGCACTGAGATAGATCAAAAGCAACTCCTGCTGAAAGGTAGAGGTCACTTACTAGAAAAGATAAGCTGGGATTCCCTTTTGCCATAGTTGGTGATTGGTGAAGCTGCTTTTTAGAAGCATCTTGGTACATGTCCTTAACTTTGCAGCGTAGCGACATTGTAAATGGTACAGTTCAAGATACTTTAGTTGCAGGAATGTCGTCATTTGATGAAAGTTCTGCTTTAATGTTGTCATGCACAGATGGAGGACTAGTGGAATATAGTCAATGGTAAATTCAGAAAGTGTACCTGAATCAAAACTGATGCATCTTTGGATGTACAAAACTAGAAACAATATAGATCGCCATGTACACTGGGATACTTTCCACTTTTCCAGTGCTCAAATTAATGCTCAACGGACTATCTGTTGCTTTTTCTTTAAATAGGTATAGGAGTACACCATAAATGTATTCTTAGTAAGAAAAGAACTAGTTCAAGTGGTTAGAGCTCTCTTGCCTCAATCATAAGATTAGGGGTTCAATTCTTTTCAGCGACTTTGTGCGCACATTACAATCATGATTGAGATAAGAGAGCTCTAACTACTTGAGCTAGTTCTTTTCTTAATGATGCAATTGTTGTTGACGCATGTAATGAGTTTATAATTTGAAGTAGCCGCTGGCTTTTCTCCTCAGGATTTAAGAAAAAACATTACTTTTCTCAACTATACTCAATGCTATGCGAGCCAGTCTATCATTTTATCTATTAATTTAGCTTATAGCATTAGTCTTCCTTTACAGTTTGTGACTTAAGAGGAAATACATGCCAACCCTTGAAGAATTTCCAATATGAAGTCCCCTCCTTTGAGCAAAGCTTAGGAAAAAAAAAAAGATAGATGTAAAAGAAATGGATGTCTAATTAACAACTTTTGTGTTTCTGGTATAGCTAATTATAGTTTTCCATATATGGTTGGGAATTAGGGATGGCGAGCTTAATTTAACAATGAATTACATTGGTCCTGGGTCCCTGTCCCTGATCTAGGCTTTGTCAATGAGGCAGAAAAGCTTTTCAAATCTCTTGCTAGCAGCCTCAGGCAAGCAAATACATACTAACATGCCTTTGGCATGAGCTCCACCTTCTGGAAGTAAGACACAAACTTGAGGTGTTGGTCTCAAATCTATAGGACCAGCATAAACTGGCCTGCCCCACCCAAAATCAGCTGATTCATAGAGTAGGAACCTTGTCCATTGAGTTATTGTCAGTTTACCTCCAAATTCCAGGATTTTAGGCCTTCTAACCTCAACATAGTCCACTGTTGATCTCAAGTAATCTTCGTTAACGCTGAGCCTCGCTTTGTGAACCAAATCGGTTGCACTAGGGAGTGGGTTATCGACGAGTTCTTCAACTTTGCTCGTGGCACAAGCAACGCACACTGCATTCCCATAGAACCCTTCTTTCAGTGGTGGATCTTTGAGCATATGGCGGGTGTTGACAGTGAAAGTGAGGCGGAGCTCATAGTCTAGGGGCTTCACATCAAGGGCTTTCACCCATGATCTCCATACATGAGCTGCCATGGCATCAAAACTAGTGTAACATTTGTCTTCATGTTTTTGTTGAGCTAAGGATTTTACTCGGTCTTGGAACTCCTTACTTACCTTGTAACATTTCTGCATTGGCTTCACATCCCATAGTGACCTTGTTAGGGTGGAGCCATCCAGAATGCTCATGAATTCTGTGTGTGGATACTTTATGAGTGGAGGGTCACGAGGGAGGAAGTATTCACGGTCCCAACATGGCTTAGGTGAGGCAACGAGGGTTCCTAGTCTAGCCGTGGTCGCCCAAGCATTGAAGAATTGCATAGCACCTATACCATCACAAAGGCAATGGCATAGTCTCAAACCAAGGCAAAAGCCTCCACAGTGAAAATAAGTCACTTGCGCAATTAACAATGGCATGTCAATGACTTTGTAGGGCTCTTCATTAGGAAAGTGATATATCAATGGTTTCCACGAAGGGTTAGGCACAGATAGGTCTCCTAGATCACCCAAGACCATGGGTGAGTGTGCCTCTACTATAAGTGCACCTTGATCAGGACCAAAAAACACTTCCAGTTTTCCTTTATCTGTCTCCCTGAGCCTCCCAGAGAAAGGGTAATATGGGACTAGAACACGAGCAAGCGCATCACGTAATATTTCTACTACTTGGGTACTTGTGGATGGATTTGAGTGATAGAAATATACAGTAGGAGTAAATACCCTACAACCAACCATATTGTCCAAGTTGGACAGATAGAGAGTGTCACCATGGCTGACCGGGATCGCGCCTGCTGGCTCTACTACCTCTGTACGCTTGATAGCTAATGGGATAGATAGCTCACAAAATTGTATGTCTTCCACCCATGAAGCCATAAGAAATTGTAAAGGTTATATTGTCATATTCAAAGACAGTGCTTGACGCTTGTGTTTTATAGGAGGCAATAGATAATCTCTCTGATTCATGCAAAGAGGTTCCCTGAAATTCAATCATTTACAAAACAGGACAGTTGCAACTACCTTTATTCTGAGTTGACAAATTTTAAACTAAATATCAAATTACCAAATTCTTGGGCGAAAGTTAGTGGCAGCTTTTCTTTTTCGGTCTACGACCAATTCTATTGGACTTATTGACATGGTAAACGAATGAGCAGAGTAGGTTGGACATGACATAGGTCTCTCATTGCTGAGTTTTTTCATCCCTGAATTTTTTGCTGTTTAAGCTCTTCTCATGTCTACACTGAAGGTACTAATCTCTAACGTTCTCAAAAAGATGTCCTGAAAAAGTGTGTCACTGGAGTAAGTTGCACCAACTTGTACTGCTATGAAAGAAGAATTTAAGTAATTTCATTTGCAAAGTAAGCAAATTACAAACTAATAGTAGGGATTTCGACAAGCTTTGACATCCAGCAATGACATTAGCTACGTTTAATACAGTAAGACCCTTAGTGGCAGATTGCTGTAGTGAGAACACACCTCTTATTGTTGTACCTTAGGAGAAATAGGTTTCAAGATGAACCGACTTGGGTGGGATTGTCAAATGTTGTTCCCACATGCTGAATAACAAAACCATAGATCTTTCGCTTTAGCCGCTCAATCTTCTCTGTTAACAGTTCATCTCTTTTCTTGACCACTAAATCCAACCAATCGTTGATCCTCTTCAACTGTGATAATATTGCCGCAATAGATCCACCTTCAAGTGGCAGTTTTCGGCTCCCGCCGTTGCCACATTCACTGAATACTCGGAACCCTGCATCTAGTGAGTCTTCCACAAACTTCAGGAACCACATTTCCATCTCTGACTTCAAATTAGATGCTAGCTCTACTGTCTCCATCATGCCATGGCCTCTGGTCCATGTTACTTTGGATGATGATCCAAGTGATGTTGAAGAAGCCTTCGGAAAGTTTCTGGTAGCGCCGCCAATTGACTGTCGTTTTAATGAACTTTTAGGCAGAGTAGGTAGAGGCTCCACAGTTTGGCCAGTCAGAAGGGAAACAATGCCAAGATCAGTGGACAAAGCAGCTTCAACCCAAGCAGATGCAGATTTCGATTGCTCCGTAGTAATAGCACCATCAGGTGCCTCAGAACAATTGCTAGAAGAAACTGAATCAACAATGGCAGCTGCCCTTGAGGCATTATCATACATCGACAAGAATCGGTCAATGGTAGGTAAGGGATTTCCAGCCTTGGATGCGAAACAAAGATCTGAAAACATGCTGAACATTGAAGGTGGAATCATGTCAGCACTCATAACTTGACAAAAGGCAGGTAGAACTAGACAATACAACCAATTTCATTACTCTCTCCAAGTAATTTCTAGCTTCTAGCCATATAAAAGATTCTTTTTGAGTGGAAGAACAAGTCAGATTAACAGCATGTCCAATTAGACAAAGGAAAGTACAAAGTTGTAGGAGTATGTCCTCCAATTCCTCTTTCATTCTAGTGATATCTGGACTTCAATTCTAGAGGTTAATAAGCTATTCTGTAAAATAGGTACAGCAAACAATGAGAAAAACTTGAGGACACACGAATGAGTTCAATATTGTAAGAGATATGTAGAAATCATCAAAAGAAGTTTTACCTCAAACTCCTGACAATAGACTCAGTTGCCAAGGCCTCTTGCAAAGCTTCAGCAGCAGCTGTAGCCGCAACAGCCCTCCTTTGAATGGCCTCCTACAATTTTAGCAAACATATGCAGAACTGAGAACATTAATAGTTACAGAGGAACAAAGCTTAAGTCGAGTCTTTACCACTTCATGATAAGCTTTGAACTTCCACTAGTATAGTGTCAAAAGAACCAAGTCTCGTAATTATATTAAGATAAACAGGAATTCCAAAATGGTAAGCTCTGGTATACCTTCCCAAGTTTTGCAAGGCTAGCTGAAACAGCATCCAGTGATACACTACCATCCGTCCACTTCTTCTCATGAACTGTAATTCCAGCAGCCAAAGCGGATGGCTTGTCAGATGCCGGAATTTTTGCTGGTGAGCTAGATTTGGACTTCCCATCAAACGAAGAATCATCTTTAGACTCAAGACTATTAGCATCACTTAAACGGCGAGACATAGCAGCCTGCAAAATTTAACACCAAATACAGTAAAATCAGATGTGAAGTAGCATTGTACTCCGTACTACTTTAACTGTAACTTTCAAGTCTCTTTTTTCACCAATATAGCAGTGCAGTATTCATAAGGAAACTACTCCTGCAAAATTTAACACCAAATACAGTAAAATCAGATGTGAAGTAGCATTGTACTACTTTAACTGTAACTTTCAAGTCTCTTTTTTCACCAATATAGCAGTGCAGTATTCATAAGGAAACTACTCCTGATCATCTAGACTATAGAAATGCTGTATATTCACTAGGAAACTAGTCCTAATGTCCTAGACATAAGAAAATGAAGTCAAGCTCTTAATTACTCCATAGCACCTTAGCTCACTTGATATCTAGGACAACGCAGCTTGGATCAACAACAACGACAACAACAACCAAGCCTTCATAACAAAATAATCGGGGTTGGCTAACATAAACCCGTAAGTGGACAACACAACTTAGATCAACAACCAAAAACAAATTACTACTACCTATTTAGCTTCTCATCCAAATATATGAGCTCAAATCGGACAGACAATGCATCATCCAAGTGAATGAAACCTTAAAAATCGAAGAGCGAAAACATGAAGACATAATTCTCGATATGCCAATCAAGAATGTACAAGAATGCAAAATTTCTTTAAGTTTTTTTGGTTTTTAACATCCCGTTTAGTGTCTATTTGAGCCAAATATGACCATATTTCTTCAATAATTTGAAAGCAGGGATTACAATTAGCCATATACTTCAAATTACAGAAATTTGAACAAAGATTAATCACTCAGTAATTAATCTAACAAAAAAAATACTGCTCCAAATCAAATTAACCACTGCAAATCAACAGATAAGTAAGCATCACATCAACAATCACAACATATACAAACCAACTTAAAAACCAATTAACCAGAAAGACACACAGCAAAGGAACATCATTTTTACAATAAATTGCAAGCAAGGATAACAATCATCCAGACTTCAAATTTCAGCAATTTGAACAGAAAATCTAACCAAGAACACAACTCCTTATTCAAATCAATCATAGCACATCAACAGATTATTACACATCAAAATCATCACAACAAAAACAAGTTATAAAAACCAATTAACCAAAAAACAAAAAGACAAGCACATGATGATCATTACTACCTGAGTCCTCATAATAGCTTGCAAATCAGGCTTACTCTTCCCACCCACACACTTCTCAGGAGTATCATCCCAACTCTTCCTTCCACTCCCACCACTCCTCTCCTTCCCTCCCTCCGAAACCTTAAAACTCCCAATCCCGGCTATCACCCCCGCCGAAACCTTCTTCCTTCCCCCCGAGCTCCCCCCACACGACAACCTCCTAGCCGGCGACAACGACATCCTCCTCGTACTCGGGGACGCCGCCCTCCTCACCCCCGCTGTCGGCGACGGCTGCCTATACCTCGACGGCACCACTATCGCCGCCTCTCTCCCCGCCCCCTTCCTACTCTCCTCCTTCGCCCCCGCCAAGCTCGGCACCACACACTTCGACGGCACCGGCGACGCCGACCTCCTTCCCTTCCCCGCCGCCGCCACCACCACCGCCGGCGACGGTACCGGAGACGCCGACCTCCTCCCCTTTCCCGCCACCGCCGGCGCCGCCGCCGGCGACGGTGATGGGTTCCTCTCCTTCCTCCCTCCGGGGGAGCGGAACCTCTGCGGCGTCACACTCGGCGTCTTCTTCTTCACCTCCGCCGACACTGCCACAACCTCGACATTTTCATCATTTACCCGCGGCGCCAACGCCTGCCTCTCCCTCCTCTCTTTCTTCTCCCCATCATAATTAATATTAATATGATCAGTGTTTTCGCTTTTCTTGGTATTAATAAAAGCGAAAACACTGTCCAGGACGCGATCCTGGTCCGCGTCCTGGACAGGATAAACAACAAAATCCCTCTCAGACCCAGTCGAGAACCTGACCCCAAGCGGCTCCGGATTCCCAACAAAAGGGTGCCGCCCGGGGACAGGCCTAACCCCATTGGCCATCGGCAGAGGGGTGTGGGATGAGCTGTCAAAAGAGAGGTGAGAAAGGTAAATGAATTGGCCGAGCTGGAGGCGGTTGGAAAGGATAAGGTCAGTGTCGCGGGGGGAGAGGGAGACGTAAGTGGAGTTCTTGGAGTCGGAGAGTTGAAGTAGGAAGCCGTGGTTGGGCCAGAGGTTGTCAGTGTTTTGTTGGGTGTTGGACAAGGCGGGGAGGATGGCGGTGACTTGGAGGAGAGGGGAGCGGTGTTCGCCGGTGGGTTTGGCGTTTGTGTTGATGGATTGGAGGAGCTTGAGGAGGATGCCTGGGGTTAAAGTTGCCATTTTTATGAGTCAATGGGACTATGAGAGTGTGAGTTTGAGAGTGAAGTTTTATGAGAGTTTTGAATGGGGGAGAAAAGGAAAAGGACCGTTATGTTATGTTGTGAGATCTAATATTTGAATTATGAATGTCCCGCTTTGTTTGTATGAGTAGTAGAAAGTAGACAGTAGAGAGTGTGAATTTAAATTCTGGGGTAAGGGGGGAACGTGACGGGTAAAGTGGAGTGGGGGATGTTAATTGTTTGGGACCGTTACGTTGTTGACTGCTATATGTGGGGATTGGAATTTACTCTGTTAGCGAAATTTGTGCAAAGGTAGTGCGTTACGGTGAATAATCTACTCGGGAGGTTAAATTGTGCATTTGGATTGATTGCAAATTTGCAATTCTACTACTCTTGTGATGGTGGGCTTGTGGTCGTGCTATGCCAGGGTTCTTGAGGCTTAAAGCCTGTATAGGCCTCAATTGAGTTGATTTGGGTGGACTCTTTAACCCTTTTCAGCTCTAATTTAATGCCGCAACAATGTTTGGTAAGTTAGTTTTGTTAACTCATACATAAAAGCTTGTATAAAATGGTATGACCATAAATTCATACATATTCATATCTATGAAATTTTTTGTACCGAAAAATAAAAAAAATATATCTAGTGAAATTTAAAGAGTTTAACTTGCGTTTTAAAAAGTTTTAATTCAGCTTTTGAACTCTAGTAGCTATGTTCGGTGTACTCTTGATGTTAGAGTGATTGACAACCAACTCTATGCGCGAAGCTGAACTTTATTTTGTTACTGCCTATGTTGTAACATGTTTACATTTTAAAGGAAAGGTTGTTGTTGCTATCTAGTTTGGAGGAATATAAGCTCGATAACAATCTCTTCTATTCCTTTTCTTCAAGTTGCAATTTCTATCCATCCAAATTCGTAGCTAGAGTTCTATGTAACAGATGGGAATTGCGGCATTCCCTCAATCAGTAAACTAAGGGCGAACAAGAGATTACAATCGCCATATGCTTGCGACTGAATTCTGTCACATGAGTTTGGAGTGCAAGAAATTGTGAAAGAATCTATTGTGTAGTAGGGAATGAGTGAAATCTTACTAATGTATAGAAATCTGAACATACATTGTCTAGCTTGATATCATCTTTCATTTCACAGAACTCTACTTCAGGATATGGACACTCTTTAAAGGTACTTAAAGCCGATAGCACAAAGAGTTCGACATTAGAGATTCAAAGTCAAAATTCCCCAAGGGTACTATACTACTATATGATTTACAGTGCAATCCTCACTTGTCAAACTCAGTGTTATGTACAATAGCAAAATGGACAGAAACTCTAGCATTGATTTCTGTACTAGATGACTGCTGTGTCAAAGAGCCAAACAAAATCTCGAGTCATTGAACAAGCAAAACTAAGAAAAATGCTCCAATGCTTGTCAATAAAACCCCAAAAAGCTCCTTGCGCAAAGCTACTGAAGAGCTATAATCAATCATGATAGGGAATTCACAGCTGCCGTCTGAGGGGTCTTTGTCAGTGATCATAGTGAGGCCGTTGAAATCGCAGTCCCATTCATTTTGGCCCTTCACCTGATAATACATGTTGAAAGCATATGAAGCATTCCCTTGGACTGTGAGATGATTGCATGAACAGCCATAGCCCAAGGCAGTGCAGTCTGATAAGCTACAAGCATAGTCAACATTATCAGCCAAGTCCACCGAATCCTTGGCGTCTGGGTCCAGAACACACCATCTTTTCACCATATATTTCACCCCTTCAACTGGGATCAGCCCCCTATCTTCTTGCATACCGGCTAAGTCAAGCTCATACTTCGGCTTCCCATCAAACTCGAAGATTCCCCAATGCCTCTCAAAGTTCCCTGGAGCGATGCTCTTGGAATCCTCATCAATCAAGCTGAACAAGTAAGTCTTGATCTTGCCTTTCCTGAGCGGAGTTCCTTCACCGCTCAGAATATGTTGAAGAAGGCCTTGGTTGAACCTCTTTGCATTCTCTACATTGGCATACTTGTCACCATCAGTTGGCCAACCTACTTCTCCCACTATGATCTCCATATCAGGGTATCCGGCTTTGTTCATTGCTGATACTAAAGTGTCGAAATTTGCATCAAACACATTGTCATATACTACACCCTGGTCTCTGATTGGCACATTTGAGCCATCAAAAAATGCATAGTCCACTGGAAAGTGGTCATTCCCATAGAGACTGAGGAAAGGGTAGATATTGACAGTGAAAGGTGCACCGTTTCCGTACAGGAACTGGAGGATTTGGAGGGTGATGTCTCGAGCCTCTGGCCTAAAATCTCCGGCTGAGGGGACAGGATCAGAGTCAGGTGAGTAGTACACATCTGCATTGAAAGGAATAGTCGCCTTGATTTGGCTACCATATCCTGCATTGTTAAGAGCCTCCTGGATGTTCCTGAGGGCTGGCATTATGTAGTTTATGTAGGTGCCATTGTAGGCTTGCAGGAGTGGCTCATTTCCTACAGCAACATACCTGCAGAACAAGTAAGACCAGCTACTTAATTGTGAGACTTCAGCGACAAAACAATCAAGCACATTACTTCAAAGGTGACAAATCAAATCAAAGAAACAGCAAATTAGAAGACAAACAGCATATATGATATGAGATTTGATGTGCAAGGGATTAAATCACTAACGCATCAGAAATTGTTCAAATCTCGAGCGGAGCAGCTACAATTCTATGCCTACTAATGCTATTAGGGATGATAGAATCTGATGCTCAATGACAGTGAAGAAAATAAGATGCCAAAACAGATGAGAAAAAAAGAGATTAAGCAAAAGCACTACAAAGAGAATAAACCACTTTACAACGAATCGAAAAGTGGCCAAAAGCAGACAATCAAAGTTGCTCGAAATTTCTCTATCTTTTTCCATACATCTTAACACAGACTCATAAAGCTGGAATCTACACAAAGCACAATTCTACTACAACAATACGCTGCATCATTTACGGAATCATAACGAAAAAATAACATTAGTTTACCAACTACCATGCTAAAAAAAAATACAATCGACATAAACTAGACCAAACAAACTTCGAAACAATAACAACCAAGCCTTAAACCCAAAATAATTGGGGTCGGCTAAGAAAACTTCGAAATAATAAACATTTAAAACACATATAACACACTCCCCCTGCCCCACTTGATTTGCTCCATTTCTCGACAAACGAGAAATCCGTAAAATGGAGCAAATCTATTGCGACAGAAGGAATAAGTCACTAACACCAACAGAATTGCGTACAACAACCTAGACAGAATAAAAACAACAGAAAAAGTAATGATTACTGAACTTGATATTAACACCACCAGGATAGAAAAAAGTAGTAACATTGTCATTAACCCAAGAAGCAGCATTATCAATCCCACTACTCATATCCTTCAACATATTATTAGGTATTGCCAACATCACTTCAAAGTCTGTCCCAATTAAAGCATTCAAAATGTCATAATCAGCTTCAAACAACTTCAACTGATCAAACCCATTATTCTTCAACATCTCAACCACCATGTCTGCTGGTAACTGGTGACTAGACATTGTTCCCCAGTTCACCCCAACACTCACACCCCTAGAAAACATAATAAACATAGCTAAAAACAGAGCATATTGGTAGTAAAAATAGTGCAAAAAACCCATTTTTTAGGGCTTTTTTGGGAGAATTTTGAGATGGGTGTTTTGCAATTCTCTATTATTTTCGATTTAGTGAAATGGGTTGGTGAGATTTTGGGAAAAAGAGGTGTTTTTCGTTGATGGGTCGGTAAAGAGAGAGGGAAAAACAGAGTAATATGTGTGAAGTGAGAGATTCGTTACTTAGTTCAGTTATTCAGTTACAGGGCCATGCAAATGGGGAGTTTATGATATTAATGTGTAAAGTATGTGCTGTCAGTACAATCAGTTTGCATTGTTTTATTGGTTGATGATCACATTGTGTTTTCTTTTACTAAGTTTTTCGTTGTTTTATCATTTATGTGTACTCTGTCATTTCTGTTGGCTTAAAAGGACTTTTGGAGGGAAATTTGTGATGCGGCTTAAAGTAGTTTTTACTTTATGATGAGGATAATGTATTAGTAAGAATGATGATTAGTGTTGAGGAAGATTATACTCCTAGCTAGTTGATAAGTAATACCAACACAAGTTACACAATGTAGGTTTTGTTGTGAGACATGAGTCAAGTGTTTTTGGCAAGGGTTCTGTAATACATGTTGATTGTAACTTTCCCTCAAAAACAAAAAAATGTTGATTGTAACTTAAAAGTAGAACTATCATTCTAATTAAATTGACTTTTGACTAATTGATCTTTTTAGTAACAAATTTGTCAATTGAGAATTTGAGATAGACATATTTTATTTCACTGAGTCTCAATTAACAAAATATTTCTTTGACTATATTAGATTCTTCTTTCAATATCCAACTTTATCATCTGCTTGTGTCTTTCATTAATGTGGCGGTGGGCTCGGGTTAGGGGATTTTGGTTTTAAGTGTTGTGTGAAGGAGGATAATGAATTTCAACTTATTATTTGACTTTAAAAGTTTATGGGAGTAATTTATCAATTTTTTTTTTAGTGAATAAATTGATAAGAGTGTAATGAGTTTCTGGTCATCATTTGTGTTTTTTGTTTCCTTCATCAATTATTATTAATAAAATGGCTACGAATTATAAACAAAGCAAAGAGTTCATCTAGTCCATCATAAGAAGCTCACCTTGAAGTATGATGTTACTAATTTCGGATTTATTAAAAGATTTTTTAAGCTTGATCTTTATTATTATCAAGCTCAAACACTCATCAATTAAGTTCAGATTAGATGACTTTGATTTCACGAAGAATGATTTGACCATAATGGATTGCTCGACCAGTCATCTCGGTATAGTTGGTAAGAATCGAACATCCAACCTTATGATTAAGACAAGAGAACTTTAACCACTTGAACTAGTTTTTTTCTTACTCATACAAGTATTGGTCGACCCCTATGATCAAATCGATCTCTCCTATATGACAGTAGCATGAAAGTAAACGAGACCCTACAACTTTCGTGATTCGAGGTAGTTAGGATAAGGATTACACCATGATGACATAAAAGAACTTGTAGTGCTATGAGATTTGTTATAAAACCATGCTATAGTACGAGCAAATCCTTCCATGGACCCCCAAGAATATAGGAATGTCTACTCTCAGCGACAAAGATCAGCCACTCTCATAAGCTGTTATTGCTCTTAAGACATCAGCGAGAGGTAGTAGGCATTTGACTACACTTTCGACAGAAGATGCACAAAGACATCATCCTGATGCCGCTGATGGCCAACTTTCCAGCCTTGGTCTACGTGTTTTAATGTGCCCATGTATAAAAATTGCCTCTTTTCTCCTTTGTACTTCCTTCGTCTTTAGGTACCCCATGAATACTGTTATTTTCCTATTTACATATACAGTACTTTCTTATTATTTGTTTCCGAAAAAGTTTCAGCTTTTCCTTCCTTTCTATCGTCAGTATAAAGAGCAATTGGTATTGGCTTATGGTGCAAATCCAGTTTGGAAGGATAAGTTATAAAGACTTCTACTGCTACTGCACATGTATTCTAGGTTTTCTACCATCAGCCGTACAACAAAGAGATACTTATATCCTTGGTATTTTAGCTATTCCATTGTAAATCCAGTTTGGAAGGATAAGTATAACGTTAAAAAATTCAGTTTTCGTTTTCTAGACAAAATCAAACTGTTCTACGGATCAGATCTAGATCCGCTCCCTGGGTCCAGGCCCGTTTGGTCCAAATTTTCAAAACTATAAAAGGTAGTATAGGGTTTAGAATTCATTGTTCCTAATAACTATTCTCAAATTTTTTTTTTTTTTTTGAAAGAGATTCATAGTTTGCCCTAGTTAACTGCCTAACCCTTAACAGGAGTCAGAAGGGTCTTTTCGCTCTCTATTTTCCCATGGCATCAGACATACCCATGGACGTAATAGAGATCATACTAGCACAACAACCCACGAAAACACTACTTCGCTTTAAGGCTGTGTCAAAGTCTTGGTATTCCCTAATCAGCAGCTACCGTTTCGTATCAAACTATCTCCTGAACCACTCTCTAGACCACGACACCAATAGCTTACTCGTTGTTCACCGCGGCGCTCAGCTCGAAATTAAGAGCATAGACAATGACAAATCAGTTGCCATTGGCACCAAAAGGTTTGATCTCAAGCCTTTTTTTTCAGGTCAACCTAAGTCTGTATCACTTCTTGGTTCATGCATGGATTTGGTCGCTTTATCCATCGTGGGAATTTCGTCAGTTGATTATGTTTTACTGAATCCGCGTACTCTCAGCTACTTTGTTGTTCCCCGTGATACCCAGTTTCCTCATTGTAATGACACTGCTTGCTTGGGCTATGATGAGATCAACGACGATTACAAACTTGTTAGGGTTGTCGAACCTACTTTAAGAGTAATGGTATCGCCACTGAGGTATACTATGACTTATAGCTTAAAACATAATTCTTGGAGTGAGCCTCTTGTTCAGGCTATTGGTAACAACTATTTATGTTTTGATCGTTGTGTGCTTATTGACGATTGTATAGCTCATTGGGTCTGTGGGGTAAGTACACATGAGATTATAGGTTTCAATCTTTGCTCAGAGAAGTGGACATGTTTACCTTTGCCTCCTTTTAATCCTGTCATTCCCAGTAGTTTAGGGGATTTGGATGGATGTTTGTGTCTAATGGAAGTAATCAACTATGATACCAATGTGTGGGTTATGGAGGAGTACAACGTCAGTTGGACGAAGTTGTTCACCATATCTGGATACCGTATTTCGCTTGCTCCGCTTGCTTATTCCGACGGAGAAGATGAAGTTATGATAAGACGTGAAGATGATCTCTTTTGGTATAATTTGACGAGCAGGACATTCCAAAAAATTGCAAATTATGCTCCTTGTACACTTCAGAGATGGAGACAAAATTCCATTGAACCATGGGCATCACTGATTATGGGGTGATTAGTTACGTTGTAGGCGACATCATAGTAGGTATTAGGTAATGAATGTACTATATTACGCTTATACCTTCTTACTCTTTGATTAATACATATACTCCCCCTGTCTAGCGTTCGCTTCCTTGAAATCTATTGCTTATGACGTTTGTGGCTCTATTATAAGTTTTGAGAAATGAGAATTATCTATGTTTGGTTTATGATGGTACTTTTAAGCTTCGTCCAAGAGACAGAAGATTTATGGTTGGCAAAACAAACACCCCCATGGAACCCTAATTTCTTTTCAATATGTTCATGTAAGATCTTATTTTTGTAATATATTTGCAATCTGTCATGTGAGATCTTACTTTTGTAATATAATGTGATATGTGCCCACCGTTACATTTTGCTAGTAGCAGCCGACACACAGGAAGAGAAAACAAATATCATATAACTAAGCAGTTCTTAAGCAGTTCTTAAGCAGTGGTAAGTGGTAACCCATAGTTTGTCTTAGTAATTTCGAGTAGGCTCTTAAGACGACGGCTAGTAAAATGTCAATCAAGAAGTATACTTTTACGTTACAAATGCTCCTTGAAGAAAGTAGAGGGGAAATCACAGATGGAGTACACGTATATAACCGTGAGTGCTAGCAACTATCTGAATTTCTCGCTATGAATAATTATGTGATCTATCTCATATCAGCGATGATTTTTACCTCAATAAAAGCAACCTTCATGTTCCTTAAAGAGGCTTACTGAAAGGCAAGTTTTTGTGATCTAAGCAACGATTGTCTCAGCTGAAACAAGCTAGCTTTTTACATGGAATGATTGTCTCAGTTGAAACAAGTAAGCTTTCTACAAGGAATGATTGTCCCCATGGAAGCAGCTTAATTGTGCCCGGACCTTCTGAGTTGGTGCTGGCCATAATGAAGGTTATTTCTATCAAACTTGGAGTTAAGAGCTGAAATGGGTATTGAAGTTTGGGTTTGGTAACAAATTGAGTATTAAAGTTACAAAAGTAACAAATAAGGTATTGCTGTAACAGAAAAACAAACGGAGCTGACATTTGACTGAGAAAAATTTGAAAGACCATCTTACCCCTTAAAATAAAAAACTGAAAGGCTCAGATGAAAAGTATATGGGTACCCTTACTCTTTCTCTCTCTCTCCCTCTATTATACTACGGTAGTACAGTTTCATACTTTCATCTCCTTACAACCGTCCACTACCACCATACCGCCAACGACCATTTCCATCCTCAGCCCTATCATTGCCCAATCATCGCAGTATCGCACCCAACAACTACGGCACTCCCACCTGCCGTCGTCCCACCGTCCTAAACAACCACCATCTTCCCCTCATCGTCATCGCTCCACCCTCTACAATGCCACCCTTGCCTCGTCGTCGTACTTCCTCTCGCGCACCCTCACTTTTCTGTCAACTCTCACGCTCACTTTCTAACCACTTTCTAATCAACACCATCCTCGCCTTTACATCTCCACCACTTTCACGCCCCACCGAACTGCCACTCACAATAACCAGGCCTTTATGAGTTGGGTGATTGATTGATTGGTGTGAGGAAGAGGGGTTTGGGAGGGGTAATGTATTGTTTCCAGTTTTGGGGTTTCAAATTTTAGGAGTAGGGAGGATATGCATAGGTGGTTTTTGGCCAATTCTGTAGGCGAGGAGGATGAGTGGAAG
>CAAKMY010034624.1:0-38219 GCA_901111285.1 Corrigiola litoralis | reverse complement strand
GAGGAAATTGTGGAGGTTTGATGGCTTTTGAGGGGAGTTGTTTAATGGACATTTGGCGGTGGTGGGCAATTTGGGTGCCAATGGGGGATTGAGGTGGCTACAGTTGGTTATGGGTGGCGAGAGAGTGAAGGAGGGGAGTGAAAGAGGGTGGCTTTAATCCAAAACATCAGTACCTTTTAATGAGAAACTTCAGTACCTAAAATGTTAAAAGTTTAGTATCTTTTATTGTTGTTTTATCAAAATTGTTGACGGAAGTTAACGACAATACCTTAATTGTTACTTTTAAAATTTCAATACCTGATTTGTTACAAACCCCAAAGTTCAATACCCAAGTGAACGCTTAACTCATCAAACTTGGGTTCTGCTTATTTCTACGCTACCTTAAGATATATTCATCGATCTCCCTTTCAGGGATGTATGAGGAGATAGGGGAATTTAAAAAGAAAGGGGGGGGGGGGTTTCACCACATTGCTCCTCCAAGTGCTAGAAACAATCACATTGTTGATAAAAAAAATCAAATAAGTAAAAGCTAACTGTCCACCTGACAATCCGAAAACATTAGTTGTGGGTACCTCAACTTAACCAATGTTTCCGGCAAAGGCTAGTTTTTAAAATTCAAACCTCACTTGCAAAACTGAGTTGACATCTCTCTCCTGTTTGATGTATAAGACAGACTATAAACATAAATATCAGCATATGGTGGCCTCAGCAACTTCGTCAAAAGCACATGCTTCCTCAGGGAGTCTGAAGCTTAAACAAAACATAGCCTGGGAGACAACAAAAACAGAGCCTTAGAATGTATGACACCAGGTTACAATCGGCATCAGTAGCATAGAAGTGCTAAAGGTTATTGTACCTTGTTTGGTGCAACATCCCTAACCCTATGGAATACTGGGTCATTTATCTTAGCATTCAACCTAGACTCAGCCTCCTGCAAAAAATAAAAAATTGTCAAAATTAAGTTCATTAGTTCTCATAACCGACCTACAATTTAAAAAATCGGAAGAGAAACAAAATTTACACTAGAATTAAGCATACGATACATAAGCGGTTTTCTTAAAAAACAAAGGAGGGCAATAAACCTTCACAAGGAAAATAAAATTCAATTGGTCCCTCTGTCCTCAAATGCACATTCACCTCCTAAATTATTATATGTCCAAAAATTATTGGCAATGCTCTTCTTTTTAGTTCTCCCTTTTATCCCTGAATGCATTCCACTTCATACTTTTTTTTTGTCTCAAAATGATTGGTGATATTCTACTTTCTGAATACTTCATTCTTGTATATTTCCTCACACGATCCAACATTCAAGATTTTTCATCAGTCACTTGTCTTTCTACTATAATTCTAGTAAAGAAAACATTACTACTTTCACCATCACATTCCAAAAGAAATGTGGGGAACAAATAGAAGAAAGAATCCAAATGAAAATGAGAACATAGATGGCACACTCAGAGAGGCTTACAGAAATTATGGATTCCTCAGTTTCACTTGAGCGGATGAAGCAGTAACAATGAATCCAAGGCATAAGTCCCTTCCAATATTTCTTTTGGATCCGACCTCTAAATGCATCTGGAGCCAAAGAAAAAGAAGTGGGTGATCATGTCTTCAGAAAAAATCCGAAAGCAAACTCAATTTACTAATCACTCTAGGTTTAAGAGATGACATATCGATTAGGGAGACACTGAGACAGTAGTACATTGTTTCAAGTAGGTGCATATTTACCAATAAACTCCAGTGCAGAAGCAGGTAAGTTCATAATCACATGATCGACATGCTCCCATGGCTTCACAGTAAGAGGCTCAAGGTTCCTCATTCTCTTACTAGTCCCATGCTTTACGTTGCCAGAAACACATGGTCCTGAAGTTCCATTATCTGCAATAAACAGGAAGGCTTAAAAATGAACCACAGTACATGTTTTCACAGAGAAACTGGCAATGGCTTGAGATGTCATCTACAGTACCTTCTGGATAACATTCTGCAGGCCTTTTAGAGGGTGATACAGATGGGTCCATCTTCTCACTGGCAATAGCTGCATATTCAAATTTTTATTTCTCATAAATATTTTTGACTGATCTACAAGGAACAAGGGAAAATCCATAGCGGCAAGCTTGAAAGAGAGGAAGCCCCTCAAGTATTACCTTCAAATTTTATGTTTCCTGCTTCACCATTGAGCTTCGAGCTGCATTCATCAGAAGCAACAGGAAGACTTTTGCAAGTCTCAGGCTTTTGAGCAGGAAAGGTCATCAACTGAGACATGAATTCCCTTGCATCCATATTGTATGGAAAAACAAAATTATCAACTTTATTGATTCCAGCATTGGTCTTCAAGTATCGGATGCTATCAGGATTTAAATCATTTGCATAAACTATGCACCCCTTTTGCGCAGCTGGAATGGCAAATGGACCAATGCCAGCAAACATATCACAAATGATCTCTCCAGCTTTGAACAGAGAAACCAGTCTCATATGCTCATGTTCTAATCTTGAGTTCCAATAGACCAAGCTGTAATCAAGCTTGAATCTCGCCCCATATTGCCTCACCTCTGTTACCATATCATTCTCACCAGCAAGTATTTCAAATTTTGGAACTCGAAACTCATTAGTGATTGTGCCGACTTTATTGACTACAGTTCTAATTCTTGGGTAATTTTTCTGCCAAGAAAAGACAGAACATTGTCTCAGGTGAAGCAATATTTAGTATCTGGAAATTAGGAAAGCTTTGGAAGTAAACTGAATATAATCTAGAATGAAGCTGCAATCATTAGTGATATCCATTAAAAAAGACTATGCAAAGCCTGATAAAACCAATCAAACCAGCACTAAATCCATTATACTCCACAATAATGTTAAGAATAGCCCATACTTACATCGTAGATAACCTTAGCAATAACATCCTTGAATGGAAGTAGTTCTTCAGTAATATTTAGATGTGCAACATGACCTGCACAATATAAATAAATGTCACCATATGTACTTAAGAGATAGTGACAAGATGTTTCTAGCAACTCTAAGCCCAAAATACTATCTTTTATGTGAATCTTGGCAGATACAAACATATAAGCAAATGAAATACTAAACAACAGGAAGCTCATCATCTACAATAGTACAATAGTCATTTGGTTATTTTTACAATCATGTTCATCAAAAAGTCTCCCTATCAACTATTCCCAAGAGAGACACATAATTCTATAACTTTTGTTGTTTTCTTTTACTTTTAAATACATATATGCTCTATGGCCTCCCTTTTCCTTTGTTATGTTATACTGCAAATTTTAACTTTAGATTTCTATCAATAGTCCAGCAAAGACAAGAAGCGGAATTCATTATCTAAAATAGAAAACAGTAGAGAATACTCAACTATTGTCTCAAAAGATGAGGGCACCTCAATTCCTTCAGGTAGAATCTGCTTCAGAATTTGGTCTACAAATTAATTACAAAACAATCAGTGAATACAGAAATATAACAGCAGTTATTTCTGAGACAGCAAATGTATCCATGCAAAAGTAAAAACCATCACCCTGCATGTAACTTCTGGAGAAAGACTACCAGAACAGGAAGTAATAATGAAATATAGTCATTTACCATGAGCTATATGCCTATCAGAGTTATGCTCCTATAACACCAAGCATGAGTATTGTCCCAGACAGTTTACAAAATTTGCCAACCAAATAAAATTCCACAAAAATACATCTACACTAAAGTCTACCCAGATAAATTCTGAACTTTGACAAAGTCACAAAAAGTCCCCTGAAGCAAAGAAACTGACAAAGAGAACTGATTTATCTGTAATTATAGATCTAACAATATGGTCTGAGTGTGTTAATTATCATCCAGAAAGATGAGAACGGTTAATTGATGCTGACTCTATATCTGCATGCATACTGCAACAAGGTGAGCGTGTAGTTTTTGGTTCAATGAAAAACGTCACTATTCCTTTATCGACAGAGGACAAGCATAAGTAGCACATAGGAAGTGCACTGCATGCAAAATCCTGCTTTTCTATCAATCTTCCAGCTACTCGACTGCCCTTCTTAATAGCCTCTTTGCTTTTCCCCACTTCACACTGGAAGTGATTAACTAAGTGTCAAAAAGTTCACATTCAACTTTTAGTCTCCATTAACCACGGACGGCGGACCAAGTCTATTGGTTTCAGATAATAAATTCCAGGAACCATGCCAGCACTTGAAATGGCTTCATACAAAGTACTAATTACTACAACTCTAACAATGCACACTGACGTCTGCACCAACTGCAGCTATAGGCCCATGAACGATACAAGTATTAAAGCTTAATCCATAGGAAGAAGTGCATACAAAAGGCCAAATGTTGAAGAAGCAAATTGCATATAGTAAATGGCTCAAAGCTAACAACACACAGAACATGAAGATAACAAAATGATACTTTTGACACATTCATGAAACACGCACAGACCTGCTCCCCAGTAGGAATAGCCAAGGGTCAGCGAATATGGGACTACTTCAATTTCACAGAGTTTCCTAAGTTCATCAAGCTTTTGCTCAGGTATATCCGATAACTCTGTTCACAAATACATATTACATGAGTGAGACTTGTCTATAAGAACAGGAGCATATATGACATTATAGTAGTGTTTAGACAAAGGCTTAGACAATCTGAAGTGCCCGTTGGAACTCTGATACGATACAACATCCAAAAGGTAAACATGGGCAACAAAAAGACCTAATACAAGAACAATCACATTTTCAAATGGACAAAACTCAGAGAACATCATCTGTCATCTGATTATTGAACCGGATAATCAATCCTACATAGAACATTCTAGGCAGTATACGCAACTTTTGGAAGCTGCAAAACTATAAGATATTTAGAAAAGACAAAAAAAAAAAAACTGATGCCTGGAAAAGAGCATAAACTCATCAATTTACACTCCATTTAGTAACTCCATTACCTGGATTAATTCTAAGGTTGCCAGCATTAATCGTCTATCAAAATAAACATGACTAGATCTCAGGCAAGAAGGCAAGTAGAAAGTTCCACTTCATTTCAACAGACACTGCCAGAGAAAAAACATCCGAATTGCAATATATAACCACCATTAAGACTTGCCCAATTCAAAAGAGTATGGGATTGCATGCCAGGGAAAAACAGGTAAAGATGGACTCAGGCCATCCATCCATCTCAAAGGCTCGAGATGAGAGAAAAAATTAGTTTCTTTTTGTATATAAAATATTTCGCATACACATCACCTGGATTATGGATCCTCTCGGAAAATATCATGTAGCGGTTTTTCTCACTAGTAGGATCCTCAGTTATAGGCTTCACACGTGGCTTATCTAGCAAGTATCTGCACGAATACGAGGCATCTAAGAACTTCACGCCATAGCAATAAAAAAAAAAGTCCATGTGATCATGCTAAGTTCTTGGCCTATACACAAACAAAAATGACATCACTTAACAAAAAAGAAATACCGGCAAGCGTTTGCGAAATAAAATGGAGAATATCAGATGATTGATGCTAGTAAACCACACAGCCAGTTGTTCTATCATCTTACATAGGCTCATCGTTCGCATGTAAATGTCAGTTTGCAAAACCATAATTTACAAGAACTAAATCATATAGCTCATTCATGGTAAAGAACAAGAACTTAGACGGTCAGACAGGAGCTTCACATATAAAAAGTCCCTTGGAAAAATAGATAAATACAAAACAATTTTATTAAAAAATAGGTTAACAGCGCCAATCTCTTCAGACTCTTAATTTATTGACCAATAAAGGGAAAAGGTTACGCCGTTATGGCGTCCCGACCACTTTAATATTTGCCCTACTTCCTCATGTCACAAACTCTAACATCCAGTGCTAGTTGCCACTCTAACTTAAAAGTCACCTAGAGACTTCCCTACCATAAGGGTGCAGCATATCCCAATAGCAGGCCACTAAAACACTTGTAGGTAGCACACGTAGTAGCTATTTCAAAATGAAAATGTACTAGAATTCCATAGATATCTCTTTATCTGCACATCCGTAAATTAAGTTGTACAGAGATTCTTAGATTAAAGAGAAAAAAAGAACCTTAATATCAGGTGTCTTTTGTATCTTACCATCCTATATCTAATGCATTCTTCCTCAACATGATTGCTGCAATGAACATAAGTTTCTTGCTCCTTCAGCAATTCACTTTATAGAAATTATCTTTCATGTTCTCGGACAAAAACACAAATGTCTTTCACTTACCTAATTTCGATGTTGGTATATTCAAAGACCTACGATGAATATACTACACAATAAGTATCAAAATGCTACGGTGTTAGTATCGTCCCTCAATATCAATTCAAGCTTGTTTCCATATAAAATGTCCAACAGAAGCAGTATTTTGGAGAACATTGCTTAACATTTCACTGATAACCTTGTTCATTCGGGTCTTCATAAAGCTTTTAACAAGTTGCATATACATCATATACCTTTTGTGTTTGCATATGAAAGATAACATGCCTTCAAGTCATCAAAGTTGGTAGAAAGTACTACCACATTGATACGGCAATGATGCCCCTGTATATACCCCCCTCTTCTTCTTTTTTTTTTTTGAACTTATCAAAAAATATGTATATCCCCCACTTTATTTTTGAAACTTCAGATTAATATCTTCTACACATACTTCGTAAAACTGACATTCAAAAAACCCTGCCCTGTAAGAATATTATTTAAGTATACAAAAATTCGTTGAAGACAAAAATTACCATACCCATTCAGTATTCGAGTGGCAGCTTTGCAACTTTCACGAGGAATTCTAAGCGCCCAAAGATCAAGTTTCACATCGAACTTACTCTCGTCCAACATCTCTACTTGTGCTCTCAACAAATCACCTAGAGCAAGACAACCATCGAGAGAGAAAAAATGAGTCTTGAACAACAATCACACTGCACAAAACTATAATCATACAAAGCAACAAATCTCAAACATCAACTCTTTACTAATAAGTCTAAAGACTTTAAACATCAAATTCTAGGTGGCAAATCATAAACCTCGCAGAGCAAATTGGACAGCCAAGGTCAACCTACTGTGATCAGTGCTGAGAACCCAATTGTACAGCTCAGTGCAGCAACCATACTATACAAATCAGGATTTATTTCTTCAACAAAAGATCACATTTTAAAGCACATTAAACTTCAGGCAACAGCTTGTTTCTTATACGACATAAATCAGCTGAACAGTAATATATAAATACAATGTAGCTTTTATCCCATTAACGAGCGTATCACATCCTACATTCTAACTTTCCAACAACCCACTAATTAATCAGAAAGTCTTGGAAGCGATAAAAGTAGACATAGCCATGCTAGCCGAATAAAGGGATAAAATTCCATGATTTGACTACATGTAAGATACTTGAGTTAGTTTAGCTTGAAAGAAGCACGTTAACTTTATCTCAAAAATAGACGGTCTTCTCTAAAAATTAGTGCTAATCAAATGTCCAACTTCACTGAGGATTTTCGTCGAACAATTACAGTGCACCCCAAAAACTGCTCACCACACAAAGATAAAAGCTCTAGGGAAGAAAAGGGTAAGTACCCATCATAGATAAAGTTATAATCTTTACAAATCCAAGCTCAAATTTGCTTTTAAACAAGAATTAATTCTACCATCATTAGTGATTAAAGTGTTCATTTATGCACAAATATTGCATTAACTTGTTTCAAAAAGTGAGGAATATAATTGCTAGAATAATAACAACAATAATAATTTACTGAAGAAAAAGAGAGAGATACCTTAGAAGAGATTGGCAAAAATTTGCAGAGTTTGAACACAAGCTAAAAATTTGAGGGTTTGGGGGATTAAACCGCGCAGAAAAGTTTTAAGCTTTGACGCGTCGTTTTGGGAGTATTGACTAGTGAAACGAAAAAGATTGGCGGGCTGTAAATGAGAAGGGTCGAGCTCGCACTATATTTCTCTCGTTTTTATCAGCAAAATCACGTTGTTTTTATCAGCAAAATCATGTTGATTCTCTTGTGTAAGGTGGGGCCCCGCTAATAGTTGGGGATTTCCCCCTTACAGGCTTGATTGCACCATTGTGATGACAAGTTGAAAAAGATTAGTGGGATGTAAATGAGATGAGTCGAGCTCGAGTTTAGCTCAGCTCGAACTTGACTTGTGAAGATTATAGCCGAACTTGAATCGACTTGTGTAGCTCAAGAGCCTAGGTAATTGAAGGCTTGAAGCTTTGACTCGAGGTCGTGGAATTGAATACTCAACTCGAGCTTGAGAAGCTCAACTCGAACTCGAGAAATTTGGTTTCTTATTCAGATTTTCTATTATTTAAAGGGGAGAAATAACATTTTTGGTTTATAAAAGCATATATGTATTTGAAGGATACTTGCCGACCATATTGTTACCCCAAAGGAAAATATAATTAAAATACAATATACATATTACTTTTGTATATTGTTAATATTCGAGTACCTCAAGAGTTTGTTGAGTTGAGTATTAGCGTACTCGTTAGAAACTCAAGTCGAGTTTGAGCTTGAGTTGAGCTTTTCCAATCGAATATGAAACAAGTCGAACTCGATTAGCTTGTGAGTTGTCACGTCACATTTACACTTAACTTGTGCCTATTAGGATTCTGAAGTGCCACTGGCCAGTTCAGGTCGCGCACGGGATATCATGTCCTAACTCTGATTTGGATCACGTTTAGACTAATGATTCAACATGGACTAGCCCAATTGTTATGTTGCGCACCCCTTGCATGATACATCATGCACCATATTCACGTAAATCAATGTAGTTGATAAATATATCAACTTTAATATACATAATATAATTTACATATTCGCCCTCCATGGAGTTCATATTCACCAAGTATACAATACATATTCATCCAGTGTTATAAAATACATATTCACCAATTATAGTGTATATATTAACCGAATGTGTTGCTTATGTTCACCAAATGTATTGCACATGTTCATCCATATTTACTTCGGTGCATGATGCATCATGCAAGGGGTGCACAATATAATTTGCGGAGTATGGGCTGTTGATTGGACGGGATGTCGGTCACTCGGTCAGCGGTCACCTTTAATTGTGCCCTTTTCTTTAGCAAACTTATTCGGGATTAGAACCTAAAGTAAAAAATGTCAAATTAAGTATTTTTTTTTTTTGACATTGCAAATTAAGTATTTTGAGTAAGGCCATAACAAAATCTATGTTGATTCATATCAATAGTAATTTTCTTGAATCAAATTTATAAGAGAAAACTATACCACGATGTCTTTTTTAATCACGAGGTGACTAGAGCTACGATGTCATTGAGTTAGCGTAACTACTTTCATAATCATATTGATATAGTGGTTACAAACTTACAATGACTTGATTATTGCATCATTGCATGGTAACATCAATGCTGTCATTTTTATACTTGTGGAATAGTTATTTGGACAATATCTAGCAAAGCATGTTGCATGTGATACAAACTAATTAGTTATTTGGTTTGGAGTTTTCAATTTTGGGTTTACTTTTATAATCAAAAATCAAATCCTAAAAAAATTGTGTTAAGCTTCGGTTAGGATTAGAAAATAGTTTGCAAGACCGATCTAAATTGAATTTAATGCTTCTCAACTTCCCTGAGTTGTTACTTATAGTACTGATTTTTACACTTCCTCTTTATAAGCGGCGGAATATTCAAAAATTACGACATTTCACTTACAAAGAAGGGTAAAACTCATTGCGCTATCGCGACTCGTCCATGTTAGATCTTTATAAACAAAATCTTTGTATTTTTGTGCTGGTCTTTCTTGTTGGCAATTATTGCTCATCAATCATCAGTGTATAATATTCTCATGCTGATCTTATTTTGTTGGCAATCATTGCCGATCATCGTAAGCATGCACAATCACGACAAGAAAAATATATTACAGCGTTCATCATCAATCCTGCAACTGTCAATATAATGACCCTCGATTCTTTTGCAGTTTTGCTTTATTAGTTCCACTGTACACCAACTTCCCAAAAGGAGCAGTATAAGGCTAAATCCATAACATTTGAGAAATACGAAGAATTATTAAGTTGCAATTGGAAAAAATAGAATTTACATATCTTATCATGCTCTTAAGCAGGGACTTCTGGGAGGATACCGACCTTTCATAGGCCTTAATAGCTGCTTTCTGGTGGTCGACATCAAACAGCTCCTTCTACCTCACTCTGCTACACATTAAGTCTATCAGATAACCAAAGGCTGACTTAGATGTTAACCAAAATATCGTACTTGAGGTTAAGATTCCTGTGTGCAGGTTCTGACCCCAGAATCATGCATACGCATCTACTGCAAAGCAAAAATAAGTTGCGCCAAATTCATGAACTCAAAATCACTTTTTGCTGGCTGCTGCGCAGCGTATCATATTCATTTTAAACTGCAAAAATGATCTCTTAAATGATGAGTATATCAAGGCATTCGATCAGAATTCAAATTTCCACGATTTGCCGAGGAAGCTAAACTCTATGCTGGCCAAGTTGTCTAACAGTGTAAGCATGGCCATAACAGAGAAGCTGAGATAATGATACACTATATACAATAATGGAATAAAAGGCTAGCTGATTTGTTTTCTACAGGTAAATTTCTTGCTTATATGTCGAAGGCCGACCCAAGCATCTCTGTCTAGACACTAGTCTCATAGACCAATGAGTGAAATCTTGATCTGTTCAGCTTCTGTACTACGCACTTACGCAGTCTATGCTGGCTGAAGTTTAAAAGGGAAACTCGTAAAAACGCTGTCTGACCACCTTCTACGGCAGTAATACCCAAAGATGTTCATGTCTTCAAATTCGAGTCAATGATCTGATATGCTGTGATCATGCCAGCAGAGGAGCATAGTAACGCAACGCCGCAGGATGTAAACCCTGGTTTTCTGCTGCTTTACTATCGTCAGGCACCGCCTGCTGAAGCTGCACTTTCGATGGCGGCTTGAGTGCTGTGGTTGTGGTGTAGGAAGGAGATAGGAGAATGTCATGGCGGCTCAAGGTAAGAGAAGAAGGTAAGATATTGTGGTGTGAATGGATGAGCAAGTGAGTGGAACAAGAAATCATTAACACACATATATATAATCTTCGTAGACAATTGCTTGACACTGTGGTCCCTTGATAGAAAAATAAACCAACGTGACACAATCAGGTTTTTGTCACAGTAGTTCTATCTATTATGGTACTTTTAGTTTATAATGAATCACCTAACCAAATGTACTAACAAAAAGGGAAAGTAGCAAACAAATTGAAGTCGTCCCCACAGTAGTGAATATGCTGAGTGGATGATACTCTCTTTCCACGTCTAAGCCACGGAACCAAAGTTTGTTTCAAGCAATAAGACAGGTGATGATATTCTAATGTCGGCCCTCTAGAAAGGGTGATGTAATGGGTAAGGTGATGGTCAAAATTTAGCAGAATATATGCAGGCAGGGGCCAAAATGGATGATGATTCTGCCCCCCTTTTTCTCTTATTGCGCCGCCCTCGTGGATGCAAATCAAACTGAACATAACTATATACCGAGTACAGGATACTACAACGAACCATCCTTTAGTCCCACCTTATCAAACAAGAAGCTAGAGCAATGAATAGATAACCAAGAACCAAAAGTATATAGTATTCCAGAAGCACAGCAATACAGAAATTTTTCGTTTGCATACGGAAGCATGCAGAGCTAGACAAATGGAGTATAAAGCACAACTCTCCAGCTCCAGCGTTGTCCTTTTAAACTTGTTTGGGGCACAGATATTAGATATATTCCATTTTGACTTCCATATCATACATATAATAATAAGAAGACCGTGGCCAGTCACAATCTCATGAAGTCATGGAAAGTCCAAGGGCATTCATGCAAGAGGGCGTATTAGGATGTAATCAATGATTGTGCCTCAACCATCAACTTAGGCTTTTAGTTGAGTTGATCCTATAATGCAAGGAAATGGAAGTGACTACTCTAATTAGCACACAAAGAACAAAAATAATTCCTTACGACGAGACAAGAGTAGAGAACAAAACATCTGCTATATATCAAGAACTAGAGAGAGAATTCACAGCATATGAAAGTTTGAAGCATGTAACCCTTCCAAGTAACATACTCTCTTAGATCACATGTCAGCAATTACCAATCATACCATAATCACTATCTACTATTTACAATTAATAGTTCCCCAATAATCAGAAGGATGTTACTACTGAGATTTGAAGTTTGAATGCTGAAGCGTGTGTCAAGAACATATTTACCAAAACAATACCCTCCAAAGCCATGACAAAGCAATTCTCATGATTTGAGATGGTAGTATTTGTCCAGAAGCTTCTCTGTATACTCCCCAAAAGTGAGAGTACAATTCGGCGAAATCAACTAGCAAGAGAGCAGGAATAAAATCTCAGTTAATCATATAATAGAACATGAAGTAGGCAAGTGAGCCGTAAAGGAACAAGAAAGACATTCTTGAAAAGCTGATATTCAAATGAACGAAGTAATGGTCAGATAATTTACTCATTATCTCGTCAAACTACCTTCCTCTAAGAGGTATCATATTACTTAAAAGAGAAATTTGTTTTTGGGACAGCTAAATTACATAGAAAAAAAAGGGTTAAAAGTAAGCAAACTGAAACAAAATTAATCAATTTGAAGATGCTTTATGCAGGTATCGAGATATTATTATAGTGAATAATATAAACACAAATTTATAATATCATGGAAGCACACTCAGACACAAGCATGAAGCAAGTTCTAGCACTTCATAAAACCAGATATGTAATTTATTTCAGATACTTGGGCTTCATAACAATTAACAAGTCACAAACAAAGTCTATGATTACTGAAAGTTAGACAGAAACTCCTTAACTATATTTACAAGATAAAAGTACAGTCTACAGCCACGGATTGGAGGATTGTTACTGAACAAACGTTACCTCTTTGTGGATATGCACATTCTCCGGAAACTTTAGCTGTTCACCCCTACAAAAAGACGAAATTTGTGACAGTAAGTGATCAAACGCAAATTCTTCTGGTACATGGGTGCTTATACTAATTCCATGAATAAAAAGAGAATTAAATGCAGTTTTTCTATAATACACTCTCTGAATGAAAATACTAACCAATCAGGTTGCATAAACAATGCAAACGTTGACCTTTCAAGACCAGATACCCCCTTTCCGCTGGGTGCCTGAAAACAACAGTGTTTTGCTGAATTTAATGAAACACATCTCAGCAAAATTGCACAACTTGGACACAAAACAATAGCAATACGCACCCGGACACAATGCGGCGTGGCATGAAGGTAGCCTCCTGATAATATTTCAGTGGTCTCGCCAATCTGATATGCTATTTCATCTTGCCCAAACACAACCTATGATAAAAAGGTCAATATTTATTAAGTGTAACAGCATTTAACATTATTCATCATTGTTATTCATCTAGAAAATAAAGGAAATAAAAAAAAAAAAACATTTTGATGTAAGTACATCCCAGTAACAGGGGTAAATAATGAAGTACCAGCCGTTTTACATCTAACATGAACCATAATTCTAATAACAACAAAATATATTGTTTTGCCTCTAAATAGTCCATATCAAGTATCAGAAGTAGTTTAGAAGGTGGTACCACCCCATATCGGGTGATCACACATGTAACATGTATAAGATGACAACTATATGATAATTTTCCATCAACAAAAGTAGCTCATATTCTATCGAAAACCTGAGGCACATCAGGATATGTTAATGAAGTTTACAAGTGCTGACATAGTTGATGAGCTACAAATAAGCTCTCTAATGATGAAGTAAAAAGACATATCAGGTGGTAAGGATTTTCAACTTTCTGAGGTTCTGTTTAAACTAAACACAGGAATATCAAGAAGGAAATGAAAGGATACCTTCACTATTTGGTCGCTCCGAGTCTTGACATAAAGACCAGCAGCTCTATCAGGACAAGCTACCTCAATACCATCTTTCAAGAACATGCCACATGTAAGACCTACATGTAAACTTATGCATCTGAGAAAGGGAAACAGAACAGAAAGCAGAAGCAAGAGAAGGCCAACTTGCGATTCACAAAGATGCACACTTTCAATTGGAAGGATAGAGGGGACACAAGATTTCTAATGTTTAGAGGTTCGTAGTTGAGTTGAAGCCAAATTTTCCACAATATTTGGATTCCTTAAGTTCGAATGTAGGTTCCTTGACATGAAGGCTTCCTGTTTGGGTAAATCATAAGCAGTTATTTCCTAGCAAATCGGACCTAAGACACCCTCTCGCATAAGTACCTCCATCACAAAGACGAAAACAGATTAGAGGAAGGAAAGAGAAGCTTAGAGCGGCTATGCATCTGAACTCATAATTTCTTTTCTTCATTCTATAGAATTTCCACAGGTTGCATCAAGTACTAAAACTTGCTGGGATCAGCTCGCAGAAAAAAGTAACTACGACCAATATTATTTCAGCCAAATAGAAATATAGAAAACACTATGAAGTTGCCCCATTCATAAAAACATGATTCGCAGAAGAAAAAGGTCTCCAAAGAAAGACGCCAGCAGTGGTCATGAGTAAGATATAACTGCTTGAAGACATAATCTTCCTTGACGGATAAAAATAGAGACATAAACTGTGGTTCGGGACAGAGGTAGCCAAATAGATAAAATGTGACAATAAATTACTGACCAGTAAGGGATCCATGGTCTGTATGCCATCCGCACCAGGAAGACATCCCATCCTCCTTCAAATGATCACTGTAGAATAAAACCTCATTAGTGACTTGTAAATGGCCATCTGACAGATGATTTTAGAATCAAGCAGCTCTAAAGACTAGGAGTACGTTCTCTACAGCAATCAATGTCATTGCAGTCAGTGATTCAAGCTATCCACCATTGGCCTTGAACCAACCACGCAAATCAGTCAAAGCAACACATTTTAGGATGTTCTTAAATGCAAAAAGTTTGGCAGGCAGAATAGAATTCTGTCTATTTACAGTGAGTTCATTTTCCTCAACATTCTTCTTGTGGCACGCAATATTTAATTAAAGTAGCTAAACATTACTATGAGTATATGGATAGTTAAAAGCTGAAAGAAAAATATTAATAAAGAGGAAATGTGAATCATAGGAGTCACTAGGCTTTCCTACTACAGAGTTATACTAGAGGCCATAAAAGTTATTTACCTCTCCTGTGTAGGAAAATAATAAAGAAGTCGGCCCTTATGACAGCGAGAACGCTTAATTATATTTTCAAGGCCTTCATCTGCTCCCCTCTTCATCCCTGCTGATACTGCAAAAGTTGCAAATTAAGAATGCACATTAGAGCCCATGGAATAAAAAGATGGCTGACAAACATCAAAACACCAAGAAACAGAGACATGTATTGCTCTCACAGTCCAAGACTCCAAGTATTATAAAAAAGCAGGAGGAGACAACAAAAGAGCACATTATATCGTTTGGAGAGATGTTGCAAGATTATTTGTGCAGATAGTTTCTGATATGCATGAAATTATGTCAGAATGAGAAACACAGATCTCTACAACTTACAAGACCAAATGAAGTAAGACTACAACTGAAGCTTTACAAGGACTGAAGTATGTACCATAGCGATCACAGTGATATGCCACCATAAGGCCAACATCAAGCATTATCCTTCCAATAGCTTTTAATGCTGCACATATCAAATGGCACAAATATTACTACAGGAATAACACGAATATAATAAAAAAAAAAAAAAACAGGCATCCAATGGATCTGAGAAAATAAGACAATCAATATGAAAAAAAGTAGTGAGGAATTGATGTTAAAAATTCAAAATATACAACACTCAAACATTGATATGAACCAAGACTTAAGACATAGACCAATGAGTAAAATCACTTATTAAGAAAAGAGGACAATATTTGTGATAAAGTTCACATAAGCTATTCAGTGACGAATGGCAATCCAGATGAACATAGAAACAGTTTGCTCCTCTAACCATTCTTAGCCGGAACTAGAGTAAGCATCGCATACCAATTATCTAAAAAGTGCATACATACCGAGAAGCATAGCACTCAGCAGTAAAGATAGCAACTTGCAGATGATAAATGCAAAGCAATTTAACTTGTTCAGTTTCAATGAAGATAATTTTGAAAACATGCTAAATGACTGCTATATACATCCTTACAATATGGACTTGCTCAAACTCATAGATAACGAGAGAAAAGGGCAGATAAGAACAGAGCATCAGATCAGCCGGTGTACACATGCCTTTTTCCAGATCCAAAATCAAACATCAAACACCTACGGTGCCACTCTATTTATGGAAGTACAGTCAAGTTCAGCCTGATGTTAATGACTAAACAAATAGGTTCTAGGTGGTGCAGCATGTCTTCTCCTAAACAATGTCAGCTCAACACGAGAAGGCACAAAGATGGTGCAGCACACCACAAATATGAACTACTAAAAAGAATAAATATAAAAACAAATGCTGAGCTTACCAACTTCAAGGTCTGGCAAAGTACTCTGAGGCCATATATTCTGGCCACAATATGCTGGGTACCTAAGAGGCAGAGAATCAATAAGCTGCAAATATAACCATTTCCTTGCATGCCAGCTAAAAAATCAAGTGCCAGGCATAGCGGATATTTTCTTATAGCTAAATAAAGACCCCCGATACACGGACATAAGCCCAATGCAAATAGTATTCTCTCTCGACCCTTTTCAAGGTGGTTATGTTGCCTTCTGAAAAATATTGAAAATCTTAACATTAATAAACATCTTACTCAGCTCCCCACTATACACTATACCTACTCCGTCTTTGACAATCTCTACATGAATACAATAACTTGCAACTGTGGCAAGAAACCACCAAAACATTGATGTATCAACTCCTTTTCTGACATGCATGTTTTAACGCAGGTAGTTATTGGGATGAAATGGACAATAGTCACGCCTCATCTGAGAGTCCGTATTCGATAGATTAGACAGAGCTACTAAAAAAATCATACTTCGGTAGAATGATCATCATCATTTATCCCTTCTGCAGACCATGATGTATCATATATCTCTTCTGCGGAGTGCAAGCCGTAATGCAGAAAACTTATTACTAGCCAAGGAGGCCTCAACCACAATCATCTTGCACCACTACTTCAAGGGAGCCTCAGATCCAGTTTCTAGCAGTTTGGTAATTCCTATACAAATAAATGCCTTCCAAACTCGGCTTCAGCTATCATATCAAACTTGAATCTAGTACATCCTAACAATATTACATACTAGAAGCACAAGAAGCGCATAACTTATCAGCAGTGAAACACATATAGGGCGACCAAATCCTTCTACCTCCGTTGATAATAACAACAGGATGTAAGTAACGGAATTTGAATATAAGTCGTGTAAATCATTCTTGATAAATGTGAACTCTTGGCACTATTCAATTAAAGCACTTGACCAACAAAGTATTTTTCCAACGCATACGAAGAGTTTTGGACTCCACATATATCAACAAACAAATCCAGCAGCCTCATGGGAACTTGGAAATCTGCTCACAGAAACATCTCAATTCTATTTACTTTTAATCCTAATTAAATCAAATAACAATTTTTAAAACCCAGTCACATGTATTTTAGTACTTTTACCAATCAGTAATTAAGTTCTATGACCCACCATGTTTGGACTTACTAAAGACCTTTAGCATGATCTGAAAAGAACCATAAGTGAGCTCATATTCCAGTAAAGGCAGCAATGACTGTAGCTCAAGAATCTACCAAAAGAAGTCATGCAGCACAACAGATACTTGATCACTTTTACCTTTGGATAAGGGCCTCGTCCATTGTTGGTACATCTACTATGGGATTTGCATAGAAGGATCCTTTCAACATATCTGCATTTAAAAAAGATAGAACAGCTGAGGAAAAGCATTCAGAGGAAGCTTTCTTCGGAACTTAAAAATCTGTTAGATAAGAACATCAACTAGAGAATGTACATGAACGATTAATTACATTTCTTGTTCACAATTCATAAGCCTAAGTAAATAATTTTCCTTAACACCGGCAGGAAAAAACTCTAAGAACTGATTTTAATTCTTAGCAAATTCTACGAAGTAACCAACCAACACCATTGGAAAGTTACACGGACAAGCTATGTGAGAACTGAGATGAATTGGTCAGAATGTTGCCCCCCCCCCCCCCCAGGCTCTTTAAATAGATTTCACTTGCATTGTTGCTTGTGCTAGGTTATATAATAGCATTTATATCCTCTTTGCTTTCCCTTTAGTTAGTTACACAGAGATGGTACAAGGGATATGAAAGTTCATCAAATGTGAAATGGCATCTGCCAGCCTTCAGAATTTCAAGATATTGTATATTGCTTCAGCTATGACTCAGAGCGGTCAAGGATTCCACACCAACTTAGCCTCTAGGATTATCATGCATTTCTTATCATCTTAAGAACACAATTTTTCCTTTTGGGGATTAAACCTAAAAATGCTATTCCTTACTGCAATGAGATAACAAAATGTATGACAATATTTTATGTGGGATAGAAGAACTTGCCAGGCTTCCCAGATTCAAGCTTCTCTTTACCATGACTCCAACCAAAGTTGTACCTGAAATTTTTAATCGAAAAACCGCAAGCTGAAATGATGAAAGCTCTTATAACAAAAAGGTGCACGGCCATGATGCAATTGCTGTCTTAAAGGATATAATATTATCTAAGATGTAGGGAGTATATTCTAAAAGATGACCAACAAAGGGGTTTGCACCTCTCATGAGAAAAAAGAAAAAGAAAATTAAGAAAAAAACACAGCCAATCGGGAGCCGTGGATGTCCTCAAATTCTCAAAATGCAGAGATGTATTAATGATCTTAGGGCAAATACCTGTTGCTAAATAGTTTTAGGATATAAGGTTACAGAATAACGGGTTACATAAAGCTTAGCAGGCTGACACAAGCATCATCCAACAAGAGTGATTCAGAACATTCCATATAATATAGAGCTATCAGATTTTTCAGAAATAAACGAGCAACTATAAACAAATGACGAAATCATCTTTATGAGTTGTACTGATATCAGAAGTCAGAACGCCATTTTGGCTGTCACTCAAAATGCCTGTGAACTACAAAACACTGCTTGTGCCTGAATTCTGACACTAAGGGGGAAGGAGTGACAATCAAATAATTTTGGTGTCTTGACTTCCTTTCCCTTGCTTTTGAAAGTTTTTCCCAAAAGAATATCTTATAAATACAACCTCGACAGGGGGTTGTTCCTGTTATATCATTATCGTAGAATATCTTTAAAAACAATAATTTGTTGCTTATGATCCATTGTTACACGTTGGATTAATGATGTGACACTAGCAATTGACAAAAGGAATTTAACAATGCAGTAGCAATACTTGCAAGGGAAAAACTGCAACGGTAACACTGACTAAGTCGGCAAGTCCTTATGATAAGTGAAAAGCCACGTCAGTGCCATTTCATCCATATACCAAAGCTTGCTTTCAACATATTTGTTTATGATGAACAAAAGTATGAGGGAACAAAGGATAATTTCAAACAGTAATGACTAATCAACATACTCAACAGGGTTTGACAGGGTATAGGAGTGTAGGACATGGCTTATGACGCAGAATAGAAATGACGGTGATAAGCACCAAAACTTGGAGAAATTACCTGCTATTAGGATCTTCAAGTTTCCTCTTCTCTTCCTCGGGAAGATTGGCTAATCTGGAAAGCATAGAAGAATATAATGTAGGATCAGCCAAAGTACAAGGTTACCTCATACCTAATTAACTACTTTACATGAGGCACTACAAGCATTTTCTTGTTCCCTCCGCTAACATAGTAAAGCGCAGATTCCAGAATCCTTACCTGGGTGACAGGTGCAAAAGGCTTTGACGCAATGAAGAAAAACTTGGAACCTAAAAAGCATATATGCAAACAGGTCAAACTTAAGTAGAAAACTACTTTTCCTAAATCCAGAACTATAAATCCAGTCTAAGGTAAATGCAATTGGCAGAGCCAATACCAACTCGAGCAAAGCATTATAATACATCAACGACTACTGAGGGTAGAGCTGATTTTCACAGAAACTTATATAAGGTACTACCATCCCCAACGCAAAAGGAGTAGAAAAGTATTCTCAATCTAAGTATAAGAATGACAAAAGGCTGTATAGCTAACAATGGCTAAGTGAAGATTTGGCACGATGTACTGCAACGATGGTTCCTCGTCACAAACATCTACCACTCCAGGTCTCCAGTTTAATTGATCTTTTATGTTCTACATATTTTCATGCTAGCAGATTGTTTCGCCATGTTAAACCTCGGATCATCCATTAACAAGCCAACGATGTAACAAAGTTCGTCCTCTTTAGGTTTACACTAGGTGATTTAATTCACAATACGACCTTTGATCGTCCATCCAAAATCGATACCCTAGGAACAGCAAAATACATATCCAAAAGGAACTACAGTCATGCACTCTGATCAAATTTACGCCTTGACCCGCAAGCTCAAACTTCTAAGTTTAATTGAGTAAGTTCCAAACATACTTTTTAATCCTCTTCTAACAAGTATACCTTACAATCACTAATTTTCAACTAACATCCAAAAAACTGAATATGACAACTTCAAGCTACTCTTGTATGCCTTCTTACGTAATTATTCGGGTAACTATCAAATCAGTTATACACAAAAGTCCAAGTAACATCTTTGGATTATGACAGCCATCCAACCAAGCAAAACACTTCACAACAATAATTCATATAGGTGCTTTTGAGTACACGTAACAAACTAATACTCCTTCTATCTCATACTCATTCGCCATATTTGACTTTAAAGGTCAAACCTCGACAACTTTGACCACGTACTTCTTCTTCAAATTCACAATCTTGTTATCATTAGTTACTAATATTATAACGATAACAAGATATGGTCAATGTTGACGTTGTTTGACTGCTCAAGTCAAATGTGGCCAACTAATTTCGGACCAAGCTAGTCAGTCAACCTTAAACTTATCAAATAATATAAACAAAATATACAAAGGAAGCATACTATTTACACTTATTTTCAAAAACATGTTTTTTTTTTAAATGTATTTTTAGCTCGAAAAAATAACATATATAACTGCTAAATAATGATCAAAGTAGTGTATTAAAGACCGCAAACTCAAAAAGTCAACTATAGTCAAATTTAACATGTTACGTAAAAAAAGTCAAATGTGACCAACTAATTTAACTCGTAAACAAGTCAAACTTCGCAAACTTCAATCTCAACTCAAAAAATAAATACTAAATTACATTAGAAATAGAAATGATTCCCAATGCGTTAGGTCCAAATCCCTCTTCAATCAAGGCTGACAAGTCAGCACTTTTATCCTGCATTTCATCACAAAAAGAAAATTTAATTAACAATATTAAAAAAAAAAAAAAGATAAATATTTACTAAGAAAAGAATATAAGTAAGTAGAATATAAATACTTGGATGTGGGAGAAGGGTATGGTGACGGGGCGGAGAGTCGGGGCGGGGTTTAGCGACGACATGGCGGATACCCGAAAGCGGGGTTTAAGAGAGACAAACGACGTGGTGGGTGATGGAGTTTGGGACTTGTTTGGGAGGGAAGAAGTGGAAATGGCGGAGAGTTTGAGAGACATTATATATAGTCTTCGGTTTTGAATAGGGAGGGAAAAGATACACACGGGTGGGAAAAGGGTGTTTATGAACACGAGGGCACAAAGTCGTAGATAAGAATTCAGCTAATGATGTACGGAGTAAAGTATTTATTATCCTCGAGAACATGTGAAAATGGTGTTTTGTTTTGGTTTCCGTGTGAATGGGTATGTGATTTTTCTAGGTTTGATTGAACGAGAGATTCATTATTTTGGAAAGGTATAAAGTCGTATATGAAAATCTAGTTATTTAAACTATTTATTGTCTCTTAAGAAAGTGGTGTTTTGTTTTTTCACCAAAAAATAAAAAGTGGTGTTTTGTTTAGGTTTTTGTGGGGGAATTTTTGGGTTTGATTGAATGAGAGTCTCTTTATATGTAGAGAGGTACAAAGTCGTATATGAAAAATAAGATTATTGTAAAAATATTTATTGTCTTTTAAGAAAATGGTGTTTTGTTTTGGTTTGTATGTGGTGATTTTTTTGGTTTGATTGAATGAGTCTTTTCATACGTGGAGATGTACAAAGTCAAATATCAAAAATCTATTCATCTGAATTATTTATTGTCTTTTGAGAAAATGGTGTTTTGTTTTACTTTGTGTGTGGGTGGTTTTTTGGGTTTGATTGGATGAGAGTCTCTTCATATGTGGAGATGTCAACCATTTTTCTTTAGCTTTGTGTTTAATGATAAAGTATTGTTGACATAATAAGTGTTCAATTCTGACCTAAGTATATTCAAATCGAGGGTGAAAAGTTAAAATAAGACAGCCTTAAACTAGTCAATTTTTGGTGTAAATTGGTCACTTTTATTACAATGTTAATAAAAAATAATCATTTTAACTCATATGGTACCACGTCTAAAATAAGTTAATATTAGACCATCTCAAAGCAGGAGTAAAAGTGGTGAACAATTATGGAGAATCAAGAGTCAATTCTTGTGTTAATGCTTTATATTTGAAAATTTAGCAAATTCGTGTTTTTGCTATGTTAATGATCCAATCACTTAATATGAAATGGACCATTAGCTCTCTTATGTTTACTTTCACATGAGAAGCGGGTGATGAACACAATTGCTCGTTTTGTTGCTAAGATAATTCCTCGAATGGGATAAACTTTTCATTGTACGCGAGTTTCTCCAAGCCATTTTTGGTCTTAAATGACAGACAATAGAAACAGGGGTGGCAAATGAGCAGTAAAACCTTGATCATCAGTCATTAATTCACAAAATTGACCTTATCAAGAAAACATTAACTTCTTAGAATTTTTCGGGTTCAACCATGTTCTGCATAGTAGGTAGCCTGCAGCTTTTCCCTGATGATTTTCATCCAAAAATTCACAATGCAGAGAACAATTAGGAGCAGTCCCCACTTTTTAAACTCTGGAGGAGCTTCAAGTATCCAGCATGTTCGGGGCAAATGTATCTGCAAATGTTACAATACAAAAAACATTGGAATGAGAATACCAAAGAATGCAGACAGAATCAAAGACATAGAAGACAGTGGTTTCCATGCTCTTACATTCTTTTCTCTCACAAACCTCTTATTAGGATAGTTTTCGTTCATATGGAGATCTATCATTTCCCTCTCCTTCACTCACCTCTTTTTAGCCGAGAATTAGTCTCATTTCATTTTTCATTCATTCACCTCTTAGGCTAGTTTCGATAGATATCAAGATCTAGCAAGCATCTCTTTTTTAAAGATGATAAGCTGAAACTAGCAGAAGCTTGAAGTGGCAAAACATCTAATGAAAACCGTTCTTACATGTATGAGCAGTTACGCAGGACCTTTATGAATGTCCTCAACCAAACAGGAAACTAGCACTTATGACTATGGACTAAAGGGAACATTACTTTTGATTACTGAGGCGGTAAGGTAGGCCACATCTCCTCTCCAAGTCTCTAGGTGTAATTGAGAAACTCACAGCTTAAGTTGAATGTTACATTTGGTTAACTACAATTTTAAGTATGACACTAGATTTGCAATATGTGAAGTGAACTTCTTGCTTACAGGAATATGTTGGGAAATCGAAAGGTTATCAAGACAATGAACTTTGTGTTTCCTCAAGAGTAATAAACTAAACATGTAGAGAGAATTTCCATACCCGTGGCGGAAAAGGAAGTCAATGATGACGAGGTTGCAATTCGTCTTAAAAAAATGAGTTTTCTTGATTACATTGGCAACATGTTGAATAGGGATCGACCTGAAGCTCTCCACCTCACCATCTGCCATTGACAAAAAGATGGAAAGAGAATGCACAGAGAAGAAGAAATTAGAAACACGAATAGCTTGAAAAGGGCGCAACATCAAATTTATTAGAACCAAGTAACCAACACAAACATAAAGAATGTCTAGAGATGAAAAATTGACTACAAACATAAGGTAGCAAAGGTTTACCGTGGTTATTAGGAATAAAATCTTCAGGAAGCTTCAGATCATAACAAAAAAGAACATCTCTTTTGAATCTATATCCATTGATATCCATGTAAGAGACAGCCCCAACTGGTACGACTCTGAAAAATCAACCAGCGCAAGATGCTATCAGTACCATCTATGGCTATGAAAGCATTATACTATTCGAGTTATTAACACTGTGTCAAATAAGATACCACCCAGTTTAATTAGAAAGAATCAAAGTACTTTGGATAAATGAGAGGGGTGGGTTACTTCTTTGAAATAGACATGGGAATTCCTGCTTCCTCTTCACATTCCTTCATCATATTCTCACCACAGGAAATTCCATGAGGCTGTAAGTATCATTAGAGATGCATAAGTATAGGACCTTGCTAAATTTAGAGAGAGAGAAAACATTTAAGATAAGGATGTGGGTCAATGGGTGCAAAGACTACTAAGGGTAACTTGAGGGTATTAGGGTAGTACGGGAATCAGTGTCAGGTACACAGAAGGGTCACAATTAGGGATGAAACAATCAATAATAACTAGAGGTGATTAGCTGAGCACAAGAAAAAATAAGATTTTGAAATGCACTGACATTTGAGTGATTGATCAAGTAGGGAGGAAAGGATGCACAACAATTGGACAGAGGAAAAGCTAGGAGTTGGTTAGATGAGATAAAACAACCACCCAGGATAGATCCTTCTGGAGTGAAGAGACAAGACAACAACAACTCCATCAGGACTGACTGCCAACTGCTGGAAGGAGGGAAGCAAGCCGATTAGGAGGGAGAATTTACTGAAAAATATGTGAGCGACAATGTTTGATTTTGCTACTACAATCAAGCAGTAAAAAGCCAATCCAAAGATGAGATAGGACCAAAGCTTATGTTTGTTCTGATTCTGACATAACGGCCCCAAACACTTGATATCTTTGGTGAACCCTCCTAGAGGCTTAGACCCAAAGATCTGAGATTAGAGATAGGTAAGCGAAGAATGGGCCTTTGGTAAAAATATGATGTCAACTACTATCAATAATGCTAAATCATTGGACATGCAAAGGTTGCTCTGGAACACAGGAGAAAATTTGCTAACCAGTCCTCCGGCAACAAGATGATCAAGCATTCCTGGATATGTCGGCTTCTCTTGACTTCTCTTCGCAAGCCAGAGAAACTTTTGACCTTCTCTCTCAACATAACCATTCATGTGAACTCCATATGCCTATATTTCACATGCTGAAAAAATATTAGGTCCGTGTTATTGTGAGGTCTAAGCTTTGCTTGATCATGCACGACAAAGGTTATTATTGCCAAATTATGCAGCTAAGACAATGTAAGCCAGGATTAGATTCGAGTAGTGAAAAAAGCCACATTTAGGTAGTATCAATTGTTGACTAACTTTTAACACTAAGCTACATACTACAAGTCTACAATATTAATTTAACGGAAAGTCATAACCCAGTAATGCTGGAAGAGAAATTACAAAGAAAGAAACAATTAACTCACAAGATAGGAACAGATTCAGACCAAGGGCAACATGATAATGAAATCACCATCAATATAAGGCTTGTAGTTGACACAATAACATAAGCAATTTGTCTGTGTCATGAAGAAAGACCGAACTAGCAAATTTACAACAAGAAGAGGATAGATTTACCTTTATTCCAAAGTAAGGAGCTGCAGCACGTTCTAATGAAAAAAATGCATGTTTGTCGAAGGATGATGTTACTGGGTAAAGCTGTTTCAAATGAACATCATGATTGGTCAACAACCAATGAATGTAGAAGATAAGTAGATAACCATGCGCAACATAAGGCTTTTAAAGATTTTCATCTCAATTACAACAAAACCAGTCAATTATCAATATGAGTCCATGAAAAACATGAGACATACAGCTCAATGGTAAGGAGTATAGATGCTTGGCCATCAGAAGTACCTCATTCCTAATACCTGGAATCAGTTCTTCCCCAAGGCGTTTTATTACATCTGCAACTGCAGAGGTCCTATCCTCCGGACATTTCAGCTCAGGGTGCAATTTCACATGCCACCCAAAATGGCCATTGTGCACGACATCTTGCAGGAACAGAAATACATCTTGGAAACTCCTCAAATGAGCAGCAAAACTTCAAAACAATCAGAATGTGCAATAAGCCTGAGTCCTATTCTCGAAAAATTCCAAACAAGAAAGTACACAGCGTGAACATTGCCGGTCATCAAGTTGCATCATTTATTCGTCCTTTCCATGTCCCAAAGCAGATAATATATATAGCCGGCATGTGAGGACAACAGATATCTAACTCATCAATTACATTATGATTCATGATCAAGCTTTATCAAAAGTTACTTCAGACAAGATTGCAACTAACATCTTGGATTATTCAAAGGCCAATTAAGATGCTAAATAAAATAAAAGTAAAACTCAGAGGAACAGATTAAAAGCCAAATTATTCTTTAAATGGGTCATGGCAATAGGTAAACAAAAGCAGCAGCATTGTCATCTTAAAAGTGTACATAACCAACAATTTGATCCTCAATAGCAAAATTGTCATCCGTATTTATATGTATCACAAAATATCTGTCTTTATAAACTTCCATGTACTTGGCTGATTGGCTGAATTATACTTGTAAACAACTCAAAGAATGCATTAGTAATAAATACTATCCACTTAAGAAGAGCAAAATTGGAGCATACCCATTATGTACATAGCCAACAATCTCATCCTCAACAACAAATGGAACAAACTCACATTGTTTCTCCTGCAAAAAACAACACTAATGGTTGATGCCCAATCAATGAATATATTTCTAATACGCCCCCTCACGTGAAGCCTATCTAGCCTCGAGCGTGGCTAGACAAGTGTAATTAGTAGTCTATCAAGACACGTGAGAGGACCAACTTAACCAAAAGCTTAAGCTCATGACTGAGGCTTAATCAATTAATATATTCCTAATACGCTCCCTCATGCGAGTCCTATTTATCGCCGAGCTAAACACAAGTGTAAATATATTCACTAGTCAAGCAAGACTCTGATACCACGTGCGAGTACCAACTCAGCCAAAAGCTTAAGCTCATGATTGAGGCTTAATCAATGAAGATATTCCTAATATGCCCCCTCATGCGAGTCCTATTTATCGCCAAGCTAAAGACAAGTGTACATATATTTACAAGTCAATCAAGACTCTGATACCACGTGCGAGGACCAACTCAACCAAAAGCTTAAGCTCGTGATTGACGTTCAATCAATGAATATATTATTTATAGTAAGTAGAAAAATAAAGCAAAAGTAAAAAAGAAAATGAGCAAAAAAACTGACCACATTGCGGTTACAAGAGGTAATTTTGTCAAAGAAACCAGTAAGGTCAGATGGGTCAGATTCTGACTGACCAATCTGAATAACATCATCCCAAGTGAAGTCATTTGTTGAGAGAGTAGTGGAATTCAACCCTGTTTGCTTTGGTGTTTGGTAGCTCATGCATCGGATGAGCTTGACTGAAGACCCATTAAAGGTTGGAAATTTGTAAAGTGATGAAAAGGAGTGCCTCACTTTGAGGGAGTTGGCTAGAAAAAGTTTTGTGCAGGCCATAGGACTTGCTTTGCCAGTAGCTGATACGATGCTGTGCTCACTGCTGAGTCAAGTGGAGCAAAGCCATAATATACCATATGTTTTTCGAGTAATATAATTTACATATTTGCCAACTATAGTATACAAATTGACCATCTATACCATGCATATTTATCCTCGTATATGTAGGGGTGTTAGATATAATTTGCGAACATGTGTGATAGTTATGACATATTAAATTTGATATATCAGAATAGAAGGTGAACCGGTAAGAGTAAAACTAAAGAACGAGTTTATATTTGGACATTTGGCGTTAATAGAGTAAATAAGGAATATAAAACATATTATGGGTGATAATACTAGAAAATATATTTTGTGAAGTAGTTTGAGATTGGTTTCTTTGGAGGAGATATCAATGTGTTTCTATGAATACGTTATACTCTAATGACTTTACAGACACGAACGAATAAATAATACGAACCCTTTGAAATTTATCAGGCATATTCGTGTTTTTGGTATAATAATGCTCCAATCGCTTGCATGAATTGGACCATTAGCTTATGTTTATTGATGGACCACCAGCTCTCTTCTTTTTTTTCATGACAGTTTTAAAAGGTAGTAAAGACGAAAAAACTACTCTTCATTTTGAAGGTTGATGGAAGCCAAGTGGATCAAGCTCATCAGCTTGCTAAAGCTTGTAGGAGAAGGGTGTCTGTTATCCCTCCTCTGGATTGTAGATTTTAGTTTCTTTTATGTTTATTCCCCTTTGTCAAAAACTAAAAATAAAAAAATAAAAAAATAAAGGCCAGAGGAACTGAGGAAGAGACCACTGGCTCTCTTATGTTGCTACATGAGCTCCCAAGTGCAGATCAATTTTACACATTGAAGGCGACTTCCTTCAAGCCACCAGATTGGTCTTGGTATGAAGCATTAACTTCCAGTAAGAATTTGCCTTAGCTTTTGGCGAAGAACTTTTATGCTATAGAAAGAATGAATAAAATTAAACTCACCCTTTGCATGCTCCAAAGAGGGAACTGTACTGGTATCTAAGCAGTTCTTGCCCCTCATTCAACACACAAAAAGTTCAGCATAAGAAAGCTCAACTTCAATCGAGAAACGAATGAAGAAATGACAGGCAAAAGAAACAAGAGGTGGCAAATTGCTAGTTAAAACCTTGATAATTACTCATTAAACTACAAATGTGAACTCATCAAGAAAAGAGAATTTCTAGAGATATTTGGTTACATCCACGTCCTGCAGAGTCGGTGACCTGCAGTTCTTCCCTGGTGATTTTTCATTGATACTCATCCATAAACTGACAATGCAGTGAACACTTAGGAGCAGTCCCCATTCCTTAAACTCTGGAGGAGCTTCAAGTATCCAGTATATTCGGGGCAAATATATCTGCAAAAGTTACATTACAGAAACCAGAGGAATAAGAATACCTAAGAATGCAAACAGAAACAAAGAAATATAAGACAGTGGTTTATATGGTCTCATTTCCTTTTCTCTCATTCACCTCTTTTTATCTTAGCCTTGGTTCATATGCAGATCTAGTCTCGTTTCCCTCTTCTTTGTTCACCTCTATTTAGCCATGCCTTGGTTCATCTGGAGAACTAGTCTCATTTCATATTCATTTATTCACCTCTTAGCTTAGTTTCGATAGATATGGAGATCTAGCTAGCATCTTTTAGTGGTGATAAATGAAAATTAGCAGGAGCTTGAAGTGGCAAAAGTTTTAATGAAAACACTGCTTACATATATGGGCAGTTATGTATAGACATCGTCAACCCCACAGAAAACTGGCAGTTATGACTATGGACTAAGGGAAGATTACTTTTGACGAGAATTGAGAGGGTAAGGTTAGACATATCTCCTCTCCAAATCTCTAGGCGTGATTGAGAGACTCAAAGCTTAAGTTGAATGTTACATTTGACTTACTGCACTTTATAAGTATGACACTGGATTTGCAATATGTGAGGTAAAATTCTTGCTTAAAGGCAACAGGATTATGTTGGGAAATCAGAAGGTTTTCAAAACAATCAACTGTGTTTCCTCAAGAGTAATAAAGTAGTTATGTAGAGAGAACTTCATACCCGTGCCGGAAAAGGAAGTCAATGATGACAAGGTTGCAGTTCGTCCGTAAAAAAGGACCTCTCTTTACTACATTGGCAACATGTCGAATAGGAATTAACCTGAAGCTCTCCACCTCACCATCTGCCAGGATAACAGAAAGATGGAAAGAGGATGCATAAAGAGAAAAAAAATAGAAATAGAAGCACTAATGGTGTGAAAAGGGCACAAACCGTACATCATCTGGCTCCAAAGAACCCTCACACAAATATAAATAGTGTCTAAGAACCAATAATCGACTACAACACACAGTAGCAAAGGCTTACCGTGGTTATTGGGAATAAAATCTTCAGGTAGCTTCAGATCATAACAGAAAATGACATCTCTTCTACATTTATATCCACTGATATCCATGTAAGAGATAGCCCCAACTGGTACGACTCTGAAAATCAAGCAGAGCAAGATGCCATCAATACCATCTATTAAAAACAATATACTGTTTGAGTTCCTATAAGTATATCATATAAGATACCACACAATATTATTAGAAAGAATCAAAGGACTTTGGATAAAAAAAGAGGCGGATGGATTACTTCTCGGAAATAGAGACGGGGATTCCTGCTTCCTCTTCACATTCCTTCATCATATTCTCTCCACAGGGAATTCCATGAGGCTGCCATCATCATTGGAGATGCATAAGATAAAGAACTTTCTAAAGTACAGAGAAGAAAAACATTAACATAGAACGAAAGTTTGTGGGCTGATGGATGCAAAGACTACCAAGGGAAACTGAAGGGTACAGACTAAGAGCTGCCATGAGAAGTACGTGAATCAGTGTCAAGTACACGGAAAGGTCGATCACTATTAGGGATAAAGTGATCAAAAGTGACTAAACCTGAATAGCTGGGAGCACAAGAGAAACCAACATGACCGAATGCACTGATGTCAGGATATTGATCAAGTTACAGGAGGAAAACTAAGCATAAAAGTGGACAGTGGAAAACCAAGGAGTTGGTAAAATGAGATAACAACAACCCAGTATATATTCTTCTTCAGTGAAGAGACATGAGAAGAACGAATCCTAGAATTCATCAGATCGGGCTGCTAGTTGCTGACAGGAGGGAAGCCGGTAAGAAGGGAGAATTTACTGAAAAATCTATGATCGTCAATGTTTGACATTGCTACCACAATCAAAAAGCAGTAGAAAGCCAGTCCAGATATGAGATGAGACCATAGCTTATGTACATTCTGATTCTGACATATCGGCCACAAACGTTCAATATCTTTGGTGAACCCTCCTAAAGCCTGGACTCCTAGCTAGAGATGGGGAAGATGGGTCTCCGTTGAAAATTTTGATGTCAACTAGTACCAATAATCCTAAATAATGGACATGGAGAAGTTGCTCTGGAACACAGGAACAATCAAATTGGAATTTTGTTACTAACCAATCCTCCGGCAACAAGGTTATCAAGCATCCCTGGACACGTGGGCTTTGCCTGACTTCTCTTCCCGAGCCAAAGAAACTTATGGCCTTCTCTTTCGACATAACCATTCATGTGAACTCCATATCGCTATTTTTAAAGAGATGAAAAGGTCAAATCAGCCTTGTGCTATTGTGAGGCCTGAGCTTTGCTTAACTATGCACGACAAATGTAATCATTGCCAACTGATGCAGCTATCTTCATAAAGTAATCTATGAATAGATTCAAGTTGTAAATAAAGCCACATCCAGCTAGTTTCAATTCTTAACTAAACTACACCCTGAAATATTCAATTTACAGAAAGTCATATCCCGTAATGCAGGAAAAATATAACAAAGAGGGGGGATCGCAGAAAGTCATACTCCGTAACTCACAAGACAGTGACAAATTTAGACAAACGCTAACATGAAAATGAAAGTAACATGATTCCAGGCTTATAGTGGGCACAATAACATCAGCAATTTGACTCTGTCATGAACCAAGACTGAACAAACAGGTTTACTACAAGAAGAGAGCAAATTTACCTTTATTCCAAAGTAAGGACTTGCAGCTCGTTCTAGTGAGAAAAATGCATGAGTCCCGAAGGATGATGTGACTGGAAAGAGCTGGTCCAAATAAATGTCATGATGGGTCAACAACAACCAGTGGAATTATGAATGAGAAGATAACCATGCACAACATAAGGCTCAAAAGGCTTTCCAGCTCAATGACAAGAACACATGTAAATGATCGATATAAACTCATGAAGAATATCAGATTATGCTGAGTGGTAGGGGTTTAGATGCTTGGCCATCAGAAATACCTCATTCCTAATACCTGGAATTAGTTCTTCCCCTAGGCACTTTATTACATCAGCAAGTGCAGAGGTCCTATCATCTGGACATTTAAGTGCTGGGTGGAATGTTACATGCCAACCAAAAAGACCATTGTGCACGACATCTTGCGGGAATATAAATACGTCTTGGAAACTCCGCAAATGAGCAGCAAACCTTTAAATAATCAAAATATGCAATCAGCCTAAATCTTGTCCTTGAAAAGTCCAAACAAGAAAGTACACAGCTTGAACATTGCTGGTCATCATGTTGCACCATTTAAGCGTCCTTCTTATGTCTCAAAGTGAAAACTATCTACAAGCCGCATGGGTATACTTGCTCATAAGAAGTTAAGAACAGTAGTTATCACCTCAACTCATGAATCTCATTATGATTCAAAATGAAGTTTTATCTAAAGTGCAACTAACATCTTGAATTGCTCAAACGCGAAGTCCACAGCCCGAATAAATTTAAAAACTCAAAAAAAAACAGATACAAGCCAAATAATTCATCAGACATGTCATGGCATCAGGCAATCAATGGTAGCAGCGTTACAGAAAGACAGATCGAATTAACGAAAAACTACATCTTTGATACAAATCTCTGTATTTGTTTGACACGAAATTGGCTATCATTATACATGTATCAGAAAATACAGAAAATCTTGTGTAGTACCTCTAACTTTAATTTAAAATTAGACAGTTTTAACGTGGTCATTGTTTTGGCTTAAAGTGGTCACTTTGGTTTCAATACTAATAAAAGTGACCACATTAACACAATTCGTATCCACGACTAATTTTAAGCTAAAACTAGGCCGTCTCTTTTAGTATTTGCGCACAACATACGGATGCAATGTCAAACAATCAAACATTAATATATATGATAAGCACATGAACTTAAGTAAATTTCACATACAAGCGACTCAAATTAATGCATTATTATTTGTCAATAAATGTTTCGTGGCTAGAAGTATTGTATCATTTTTCATAGGTTAAGGATTCGATTCTCATCTACATCGTTGAGGGCTCATTTCAAACAAAAATATAAATAAACTTCTTAACTAAGATTTAACAGCAAGATCAAGGAGAAAAGAACTAGCTCAAGTGGTTAGAGCTCTTTCACCCCAATCATGAGGTAGGGGTTCGATTCTTATAAGCCACTTTGTACACACATTTCGGACAAAAAAAAAAAAAGCAAGATGAAAAGCATACCCATTATGCACATAGCCAACAATCTGATCCTCAACAACAAATGGCACAAACTCACACTGTTTCTCCTGCATAAAAACAACACTTACCATCATCAGTTCATCACCACAAAATGATCATACTAAGAAAAGAACTAGCTCAAGTGGTTAAAGCTCTCTTATCCCAATCATGAGGTCAGGGGTTCGATTCTTATCAGCGACTTTGTACGCACATTTCAGACCAACAAAAAAATGATCATACTAGCATTAATATATATATAACAGAAGAGAAAAAAACTGACCACATTGCGGTTACAAGAGCTAACTTTGTGAAAGAAAGGAGTGAGGTCAGATGGGTCAGATTCTGACTGACCAATCTGAATAACATCATCCCACGTGAACTTATTTGTGGAATTTAACACTGGTTGCTCTGATGCTTGGTATCTCATGCATTGGTTGAGCTTTAAAGAACAAGACAAGGTTGGTGATTTGTATAAAGAGTGTCTCAGGAAGTTAGCTAGACCAAGTTTTGTGCAGGCCATTAGACTTAACTTTGCCTCTAGCTCATATGTTGTTGTGTCAGTTGTGCTGAGTGAAGTGGAGCAAAGTTCCTTTGGAAACAAACGAACAAAAGAAAACAGAGTTAGTTGGCAGTTCTATTGTTACTGTATGTCGGTAGCAAAATATGGGCGAAAGCGATAAATGGGTTCCAAGACTCTATTACTATCACAATGTGTGATTAGAAGTTTAGAATTATTAACTTTAATTGTAGCAAATTAATCCCATATGTTTAATTAAAAGTGCAATCAAACTCAAACAACAATTTTCGGCTATTTTCTCACCAATAAATTAATATAAGATACATTTAAATCAATAAAATATTTATATACATCAAAAATATGTACTGTACAACCTACTGTATATGTATATGTACAATGGGGAAATTTAAAATAAAAAATGGAAGAAAACTTTTTGGGCTTCTTCTTGACTTCTCCAATTTCTTTGTTATTACAACTTCATTCATATTTATTGTCCATATCTTTGGGCTCTCAACATCTTTATTGCACATTTGCAATTGCACCAGTTGATAGTCTCAAAGCCATGTTATTTCACAATATGAAAAATATGTACAATTGTGTTATGGTCGAAACGATAATTGTGCAAATGGTGTTCAAGCCCTCATTTTGGCTATAATATGAAAAATCTACATTCCAACTAAAGCGATTTGATGTTTTTTATTTTATTGGGTCTAATTGTTGATAAGAATTGAACTCTCCACCTCAAGATTGAAGTAAGAGATCACTATAGTTGGTTTGATCGCAAGACTACATGATCGTCTTATAAAGTAGCAAGCTCTATGCACCAAATCCAACCACCAATACCATTATTAATTTTTTTTTATTTTTTTTTACAAAAGGTAAAGTCCATCAGAGATTACATCCGGTAATGTTCATACAACAAACATGACTCTCTGAGCCAATACATATAGAATTAAAAACGAAATTGCAATTAGAAACACTAAGCATGCTCATAACAAAAGAGCAAGAAGGATGATGTTTGTGATGTTGACGAATCTGTGGTCGGTGTCGGAACCCGGAATGCTGATTAGATAAGGGTAGGAGGGCAGAAGTTCCCTTAGCCAAAATTGTATTACAAGATAAACTAAACCTACAACACAGGCACACATTAGAAAAACGTGGAATTTTAAGTTGTTTCTTACGAGACTTTAGAAGATAGCTAAGGGAAGTTCGTTGCTCAAGAACCCCCATCGAGCTTCGGCTTCGAGGAGGATGTAACTTTTGTCTGGAGGAACTATATTTGACTATTGGGGGTGGTGATGTATAAGATATCTCTTGAGGATTAAAAATGGTGTGAGGACAATGTTGTTGCTCATGAGTATTAGTTGGTGGCTTTGGGGGAAAAGTTTGAACACTAGCTTGCCAGAAGTTACTCATGTTACTGAATCCTTAAATATTTGAATCTGGATCGCAATTGATGGCAGTACTCAGGGCCTGTTCTTCTCAACTTATTTCTACTTATTTTCAGGAAAAATAAGATAATTCTAGAAGGAATAAGAAAATTCAGGTAAAATAAGTAAAGTTCAGAAAAATAAGCAAAAAAAGTAAAGTTCAGAAAAATAAGTAAAATTAAGTAAATAAGTAAAAAAAAAGTAAAGTTGAGTTATGAAAACAACATGAATCAGGAAAAATAAGTAAAAATAAGTAAAGTTTAGAAAAATAAGTAAAGTTCAGAAAAGTAAGTAAAAATAAGTAAAGTTCGAAAACAATCAGGAAAAATAAAAAAAATTCAGATAAAATAAGATAAGATAAGTGAAAATAAGTTGAATAGAACATGCCCTCAATCCTTAAATACCATTATTTCAAGATTATAGTTCTATTCTCATTTGTGATTTAGATCCTCCTCAAAAACCAAAGAACAATAACAGGCCCAATCCAACCTCTTTTCACTTCTTCCAAAACATAACCCTTTGTTCACTAAAATGAAAAGAAAGAAAATGGAAACTCTAAACCAGGAAAATAGAAAGAGGAACAACAAAAAGACTACAACACCCTCGTAAACTTCCTATAAAAGCAGCACAAAGGCTAGAACCCTAGGGTTTATTTCATTAGTTTAAGTATGAGGCACGGAGAGGTTATGGGAGTTGATAAGGGCCGTTTGCCCCTCTCCGCGATGACTACCTTAACCGGTACTCATCTTAGCCAGTGATTACACGTACAACCAAACGGCCCTTAGTTGACCCCGCTCTTTCTCGTTCTCCTCGTCACATTATCATCATCATCATCACAACCAAACCAAAACAATACCCAACAAAAATAGATAACGAGGCAGTGATGATATAAAAACTTGCAAAAGTAGTCAATTTTCAGTTTGGGTTAAGTGGGTCCGTTGTTGTGGATGTGGGTTTGTTTTATCATTGGCTTGGCAGTATCAGTTTGCTATGCCGCCATGGTAGAGTTGCTACTTCACATTGATGGGCCCCACCCGGATTGTTTGTTTGATGAATTGCTGGATCTGAGCCTCCTCCAGTCAAAACCTTTTATTGTGTCTCTTGGATAATATTAGGCTTTTCTTGAAAATGTTTTTTTTTTTTTTTTGTTAATGTAAATAAAAAATGGTTTCTTTATTTGATTTCCTTGTTATTTTGATATTTGGATTTTGTTTGTAGTGATGATTTTAATGTTTCTGTTTTTGTTTTTCTTTTTTGATTGTGATTTCTTTTTGAGTTCATTATAATGAGCAGTGCAAAATAGGCTGCTGACGTACCTATGGATATAGGTTGATGGCTTCTTGGCTCATATAGTTGGGTTGGGCAAGTTTAAAATTGGACTGATTGCAAATTTGCTTAGTAGTAATAGCAATTACTAATTGGACTTTAGCTCCGTGGAATGGATAGTCTGAGGAAATTTTGTTATATGAAGTTCTGAACAACTTGGATATGGTATTGATCACGAGGATCAGACGAGGTACTGAATTGATGCAAGTTCTGCTCAGAGGAAGGATCAGAAATGCAATGATAACTGAGAAGTACAATAAGGATTATAACGAAGAAATGATTTTTACACTGCTTTGATTGATTTTTACACTCCCTATATGAAAGGAATTAAATATTGCACAAAAATATGTGTTCTTACATGGGAGAGGCTAATGGGAGTGTAAAAATAAGTTTCCGATTATAACACCTAGTAAGATTAGTAGTAGGAAAGTTCTAGTGACGAGCAAGTCAATATGGCGTAGGAAAAGTCATATGAACTTACAATACTCCACCCTAATGAGAGTAAGAATTTCACCCTAATGAGAGTAAGAATTGCATTACTCCTCACAGTAGGGCCTCACAGTGCAAAACGACACTATGCATAATATTTCCTTATAGAGGGGGGTAGACTTTAAAATTCTCATAATCACTCTAAGGAGAAATGCTCGCTGATATTCACACACTTAAAATTCTCACACTTCAGTCAGTATCAGATTGAACTAGTGGACTATTAGTTAAAATCACATCCCGAATTCCGAGTTGGGTTAAAGATTATAATGGAGTTACACCTTGATCGACTTTATAAAACGTAGTAATTCTTTTTACATCATTCACAAGCTCATTATTTTGCGAGTAATTAAGATCTTAGTGGCATGGGATATGGTATATGTTTTACTAATAAACAAAATCTTACGAAGGTTATCTCACGGCGAAACACTTTAAATAATAACATATACTTCGAACTACATGATACTATCTCCATTTCTATTTATTCTTCTTAGTTGCTTTTTGGACACTATTCATCAACAAAGATTGATTACGTAATTCTTTCTGATATATAAGATAAAATATAGTCATGTGGGATCTTGTTTGATTAGTCTTAATGAGTAGATCAAGAATATCAAATTTTTATAATTTTTGGTAACCTATAACTCAAGATATTTGGTATATAAAATGTGCATTGGAATAAGTGCCAAAAGCAACTAAGAAATAGATAGAAATGGAGGGAGTACATATTTCAAAAAGTAATATCGTTTCGGAGTGTGTGTCATTAATTTAAAAAACATCTTATTGTAAAGTGACCTCATACAAGACCCGCAGACCCGCTAGTAATTATACTCCGTATTTCGTTTATAATATCTCAGTGATATAGTACCATATTAGAGCCTATCCAATGACACAAATGAGTATACACAAATTTTAATTCTTCTTTCACTTCCAAGTTCGAACACACCTAGCAATCTAGCATACAAATATTTGTACAAAGATAGTATAGTACAGAAATATACATACTCACTCTACGTAGGAGAGTACTTCCTACTCCCTAGGTTATCCATATTCCATATGCCACATATATACCTACCAACCAAACTCACATTTCCCATGGCTTAGGCCCTGTTCTTTGGACTTATTTTTCTCTACCCTGTTTTTGTCCCTTCAATCTTAAACTCATGAGGCAATGGAGAAGATGTGGGTGTCTTGAGTGCTGTTGCCCCTTCTCCCATCGTAGCCAATGATTGTTACATCCAAACAGCCTCTTACACTACTCCTTCCTTTCCACTCAATAAGAGGCAATGATGCAAACTTTAATAAAAAAAAAAAACGAATAATTTGG
>CAAKMY010034614.1:0-21772 GCA_901111285.1 Corrigiola litoralis | reverse complement strand
TATCACTCATCCTAAACACTATTAATTTTTTTTTTTAGGTAGCTTTTATAATATTAGAAGGAGGGTAGTTGAGGTAGGAAAATAACAGTGAGAAGATATATAGGAGTGTAGATTAGGTAGGAACAACCATTTTTGTTATTCCAATGAGTGTAGTTTAGGTAGGAAAGAATAGTGAAAAAGCAATAAGCATATACAAATTTCGTATGACTAGAATTGTAATATAAATTTATACACATACCATATAATATGACTTTATTTAAAAAAAAAACACGGTTTGTACGTGTAGTAACAATTCCCTTGATATGATGGGTTATTATTCTTGGTGATTTGTGTATGGTCTAATAGAGAACTTTATATTTTATGAAAGACGAGTGATGAGGCCACTACCCGGGCAAATTATTAGGTACACTTGAGAGTACATACTCTCAAGTTTAACTTAGTATTTTTATGTACTTATAATAGTATTTTTTTCAAAAATTACATAAAGGTACCTATAAATATACTTGAGAGTACATACTCTCATGTGTATGCAATAGATCATGACCTATCCGACATCATAACTCTCTCACCCAGCGAGAAACATGTTTGAAGTTGGTGACTATATTAGCAACTATGTGTAAACATTAGTCAATTTTCAGTACATGCACAATTAAATTATAATGAACGGTGTATTCGTTTCCATTTGTAAATTATAAAAATTTGTAGATAATGTAATGCTATGAACAAGTTTTTATTTTTACATAAAGTTGTGTGTTATATTGAACAAATTTGATTTTATATAAAATTATGGTTTAAACAATCTCGCCACCATGAATATAAAGGCAATTGAGAAATGTTTCTTTCTTACAAACTTTTAGTGAAAGAAAATTGCCACGAGTAACAATTAAAAAAATAACCATTTACTATTCTAAATATCAAAATGATGTGTATGGTCTAACAATTGGATCGACAAATAACAAATGAGTATTTATAGGTGGCCCGGGCATCGCACGGGCTTCACAACTTGTGTTCATTATTATGGGTGATTTTTGGTGTTTTTAGTCATTTTTTGTTCTTAAACCTTTCACCATTATAGGTGGTCTTAGGGGTAGGGACAACAATGGGTCGGAGGCGGGTCGGAGTATACAACCTCCATATCCGACCCACTTCCTTAGTGGACCTTAAATCCACCTCTACCTCCGCATCCACATCCACCAATCCAACATTCATACCCGACCCGCTTTAAAAATCGCTACCTCCGCATCCGACCCGCCAAGTTTGTTTTTGTAAGAGAATTTTTTATACACCCGGCGACCCACATTCAATCTGATTCCAACCAACATTTTTAAAAAATATAATAACTGGTAAATTTTATTAATGAAATTAGGCTTATAGATAACCAAGTAACTAACAAATACTAGTATAACAAGTTAGAGCATGTTTCAAGAGAAGATAGAAAAAGTGTAAAAGTAGGAAACAATATTAAAGTCGTTTTTTGGGATAATTCTGAATCCTCCAAAAAAGGTGATTTTTCAATAGCCACATGAACATTGTAGCTACCTTAATCAATAAATTGTAGACGTTGATTATGAATATATTAACCATTGATTAATTTGACTTTTTTACTAATTTCTAGACAATTGTTAATTTTTTTGGGTGAAAAATAGACAATTTTTATAAAAAAAAATCAACTACAATGATATTTTGACTTTTTTTACTAATTTCTAGACAATTGTTAAATTTTTTTGGGTGAAAAATAGACAATTGTTATAAAAAATCAACTACAATGATATTTATTTCAATTGCCAGAATATTATTGTAGGCTGTAGGCGGCTGTAGCTACCGTGGAATGTGCCAAAAGACATCAAAACAAGACTACGTACAATTGTACAAACGGTCCCCTTGAACCTGAGGGCGTTGTGCCAACGTCAACTCTGCAATAGCGCTTAGTCTCCCCTTCCCTACTTTGATCTTCTACATTCGAAATTATTGGCCACCACTCACCAAGGGAATGGATGTATCAGTATTGCCAGAGGGGTGCGTGTCCCATATACTGTCGCTAACCTCACCAAGGGACGTCGTCCGATCATCAGCGGTGTCGAAGCTGTTCTTATCGGCCTCGGAATCCCACACCATTTGGGACAAGTTTTTGCCGTCAGATGCCCATCATATCATCTCTCAATCTTCTTTTCCGCATCTGCAAGCTCTCTCCAAGAAGCAAGTCTTCTCGTATCTTTGCTCTTCTCATATACTTTTCAACGCTTATACTCAGGTAACGCTTAGTAGTTAATACGGAGTACTATCGTGCATGCCATGTTGTCTCGTGGGTTCCTTTGTGCTTAAATAGTGGGTTGATTATTTTGTTATTGACGTTGTTATGTGTGCTTCAATAATCATTCATGCATATCAAATGTCTCATACTCAATCACTTACATGAATTGAGACATTGAGTGTTAGTCCCTCTGTCCAAAGATAACAGTCTCACATTCCTTTTTAGGGTGTCTCAATGAAAATATAAAATAGCTCATTTTCTTATTTGGTGAGATTTTGGACACTTTTTATCACATAATTGTCGTTATGTTTGGGTTTCGAAGAAAAATGTCTAGAAAGTTTAGAAAAAATCAGAAAAAAAAAATACTACAACAAAACGGTGTAGAGAACAAACATTGTATCTTGCATATGTATAGGACCATTTACTATCATCTTTTTTTAATCTTTGTATCAAAAGTAAATGTGGTTGTTCTATTGAAATGGAGGAGTGTACTATAACGGCTCATGGAGCCACATTGTTAGCGAAGGGGTCACTTACTACTCACTTGACCAGTTGACCTTATACTCATAATATTTTCTCTTACAAATTAATAAGTAACTTCCTTAAACATGCACAATGCAAATTTTCTTAATAAATGACCTCATACTCAACACATATTATGTTTTTATATTATGAATGACCCTATATCTCATAATTTAGGGCGACGCCACTTAATACATGTCATATAATTGAATATATATAGTTTATAGTCTCTGTATGTCCTCCTCAACTATCTTATTCATAAATGAATAGACATTAGTCCCTTTATTTTAGTTAGTTCTCAGTAATTTTAAACTGTAAAAATGATTTAAATTTTTTTCAGAATTGACAGGAAACGAGGGAGTATGATATAGAATGAAAGAACCCTAAATTTTGAATTTGAATAAAAAGACATGCCAAAACATAATCGAGTAATAAGTGGTCGAACGAGAGTGGCAGTGGGCAGTGGCCTATTATTTTGGGGGACACACATAAAAAGACCAATCAGTATGCTGTGGATCGATCTAGTATGACTCTATGAGAATTTATTTGAGTCGAGGGTGAATCTAAAAAACGAGATTTCATTTGTTAGTAGTAAACTAGTAATAATCACTTGAAAGAGTTGGGGACCATTTCTTCGAAATCAGAAATGATTTTTATACTCTTTTGGTTGTCTTTTTGATTCCGTGTCTATTAGGAACTACTGTATGACTCTGCGTCAAGTATCGTTAAAAACATTTCGAAGAGTGTAAAAATCATTCCCCTTTCAGAACGGGCAATGCAAAATTTGATGGTCAATGTAAGGTTGTTCAACAAGTATTTGATCGACTAGATATCAGGAGGAGGCAGTAGACTGGTAGCTCAGTTAGCATAAGTTTTTATAATGTCACTTGCTTTTGCAAACACCTAAATTGTTGGCCATTAGCTACCGCTAATATGATCTTGAGAATGAAGAGCATCACATTTTTCTCTCTTGAATGAAGCCCCAAGTGGAGGGAAGGTGAGGGGCAACCTCCATCTGGGACTCTGGGTCTACAGGGTACATGAAAATCGAATTCAGACACATTGTATGTTTGGTTAGAAAGTTAGGGAGCTTAACACCAAGCTTCCACCGGATTCTCAAAGCACTAAATGATCATAACGAAATGCAAAGGCCTCATAATTTGGTGTTTATAGATAGCTATCTACTTAATAATGCAAACTTTGATACCTTCGTAATTTTCCTATGAGACAAAAATTCTACGAAAGTAGCAGGGTTAGAGTTCCACATTGAGAAGTTTCTTGTTTGTCTGCCTCATATTTGTCTTTCTCATTATGTGGATCACTCACCCTTCTTATTTCAAATCCAAGTAAGTCTTTAATTAGGTTTCTTGATTGATACACACTGTTAATCTTCTTCCATAACCTGGACTCATGTACTATTGTTCGATATTCTGCTTTCTCTTTAGAATCGGAAGACAAGGAGAGTTTCCGTGTTTCAATTTTGACCACACCTCTAAAGAGTATGGATAACTATGGTGAATGGATTTAACATCTTGTGAAAGTGTTAAAAGATGCGAAATTTGTGATGGCAAATGACAAAGCAAACAAATAGAGACATTCAATATATAACTTACCTTTTTTCCCTGAACCATCTTCAGACTGTAGAAACATAATTGAAGTCTTGATGACCTAATAAGATTATACCAAGCCCTTTGTAGGGCAAGGTTACTGTATACCGGCAACAAAATTTGATGCCAGACTTGTGGAATACCAAGTACGGAGTAATAAGCATGTTTAATTTGTTTCACATGTTTAGAGCTTTGGCCTGGACAAACGGAGTGGAAAGAAATGCTATATGCTTGGTGCCAGAGCACTTGGAATCACATGGGGAGATACCCCTGCTTACTGGAACTGGAAATTTGAAACTGATTCAAGGTCTCTCTCCCTCACGCTCTCTATATATTCGCACATAACAAACACTACCAGTCTACTCATTGCAGTAAGCACGAGATATGATAGTCTCATATCCGGTATGGGGAAAATTTTCCCCTACCACCACTAAAGTCCAAGAAAAAATGGAGGGGCCCATCACTTTTGGGACAATTTTACCCTTATAAGTGGTGGACCCCTACCAATAGTTGGTTTATTTGTCTCTCACGGGTATGGGGGGTTTATATCTCCATTTGCAGGTTCCCAGAGGTCGCTGAGCTCCTGACAGTGTGTTGGCTGGAAATAAAAGGAAAAATGCATATCGAGTATCTTTCTCCAAGTACTATCTATGGTGTGTATTTTGTCTTCAAGTTGGAAGATGATCAATCTAGTACTTTTAAAAATGTGCCATTGAAAGTACATGTCAGGGAGACTGATGAAGATGGGGCCACTATATGTAATCAGCATGATATTCTTATGAAGACCTTCTATCTAGAGCCACCAAACTTGGAACATGAAGTGCGTTATTTTAGGCATGGAGAGCTTCCTGATGAAAGAAGCGATGGATGGATGGAGATAGAGATGGGCAGATATCAAGTTGGTCACAGTGCAGATAATATTAGCAGAAGGATAGTCTTGGAGATGATTCTGACAGAGGTTAATGTTCTCAATTGGAAGAGAGGTCTACTTGTCCAAGGCATTGAACTTCGGCCTTTGAACTAGTGAGCTACATTAAACTGAAGTATTTGAAGGCAAAAAAGCACACGGTATCCAGTTTGTTACAGTACATATTTTAACGTATTCAAACACTGTTGTGTAATCTGTGGTGTATATGTATACCTCAGAATTACTTTGGGCTGTTAATATTTGTTGCTTCAAATAGAGGAAGTCAATTCCTTATCAAGGTTTCGTTTGAATTGTGAAGACTCCAACTCTATATAATTTATCACCTCCATTGTGCACGAGTGATTTATCACCTCCAACTTAAAAAGGAATGGAATTTCACTAATTGAATGCCTTTATGTTTATTGATCAACCAGAGCAAATAAAACACAGCACTATTATAACCTGGATCAAAACAAACCATGACAGGAAGATGAACTACTCCTAAGATCTTGTCACATTCCCATATGACGCACTAGTGCACTACCCGAAATTGAGCCTTTACCATACTGAACTTGCATAGTTGCATATGATTACCAACCAGTTCTTATAAGCAAGTGGAAATACCAGATTATTTTAACAACCCATAACACATCACTATTTGACAAATTTTTACACTGTTAGCTACTGTTAGCTAAACTACAAATAGTATATCCTTACTAAAGAGTCATACCTAATATTTGTTGTCAGAATTGGTCTAAAGACCTTGGACCTTACGTTGCAATAGAAACTCCAGACGAAACGATCAAAAGGTTCATCTGAGCAAAAACCATGCAGTAGCTCTACACATCCTACGATCAAGTAGCCACTGTCGCGGTCAAGAACAACGTCCGCCACATCAAAGCTTAATTTAATTCCGTGGACGGGCTAGCCATAGAGAGCTTAGTGCCCTGAGACGTGTAGTATAATCATGGATAACAAGGAGTGCTCGAGCTGCTTGTCGAGTGGTCAGAATTCGGTGCAGTTGTTGCAAAGTCTGCTGCCGCAAAAGATCAGCCTAATAACATCAGAAAAGAACTTTTAAATTAAACCTCAGATCATGAAATTCAGCAGTCTGACACACTTCTGTTTCTTAATGATTTTTTTTTTTTTTTTTTTGCACTTTTTAACTATACCTGGTGAACAAAGTTCTCTAATGTGACAAGTTTGCCCATAGCGATTGCCATTTGGCCCATATAGTCACCGACGATTCCATTTCCAGAAGGACCGAGGCAGGTTGCTGAGAGTGTCTCGACAAGAGATTGTTGCAAAGCTTCCATCCCTTGGGACAAGGCATCCTCAGCTTGTTGGGAGGACTGCTGCAAATTGCATATTCCCATCAATTGTTGCTCTGTGAGGGGTTCAAGGTGGCTCACCAGTATCTGAAATTTCAAAAGGAAAAATAAAGGAATTACTGATTAGCCAGTAAAGCACCAAGGAAAACCCTACAATGCTTATCTGATAATCACCTTGAGCAACTCTGAGGAACGAAATCCACCTAGCCACATGAAACACCTCTCAGCTGGAGTCTTCCACATGCCAGACAGTATGTGGAATATATCAGTCTTAGCTCCAATGGCTTTTAGCTTAAACAATTCGTCGTAATGAGACATTACACCATCGACCAGAAGTCGTAAGTTATCATCACGCACGCGTGAGTCTATCGCTGACCTAGTGTCATTTATCAGCCTGTGGTGCTCGTCCATCCAATGAGCATATTGAACATCAAATGCTACTACTCCTAACAACAGAAAAACAAAAAAGTTCAATAGACTACTATCAAATCATAATAACTTCTAGTTCGGTATGTTATGAATCACATCGCTACTGATCTTTTAGGGCAAAAGAGCAGTGTCCAAATTTGTTTGAAAAATAAACTTCCATAATTTAAAGATACTACTTGCAGGTTAACAAATCAATAATTATGAGCCTCTAAGCCATGAAGTCTTGTACCATATAATAGCTGTATTAATAGAGCACTGGTGATTGTATTACCATTGGTTCCCGCTGAAAATCCTGCATCACTATTGATTCCTGAGGCAATGAAACCCTGCGCTTAAAAAAAAATTAATTTCAGAAAATATTCTACTAATTGATATGAAAGGAAGAAAATCCAATATTTATGAACCAGACCTGCTGGCGAGCCTTTTCAAGCTCTTGTTCTAGTTGTGCAAGCTTGAGTCGACTGTTCTCCAATTGCTGAACATATGCCTATCAGAAAACCAAAACATACAATTGTAAGCCTCCAGTGGTTCAAAATTTTTTCTTGAATGCAGTCTGTGTGAAGAAATTTAATACACAATATTTCAATAACACGTAGTAACTCGCATGGACAAGATGGACTCTATTTCCTCCACCCAAAATTGTCACCTTCCTTTACTCTGTTAAGACATTCCAGTTTAATCCTCCACTGTAAAGGTACCAGTAAAAAACAGCTGAGGTTATTCCAGGAAAAGTATCACCGACGTTGCAATTGCGGCTTCAACTTAAACTGTGGATCACCTAATCAATTATCATCTAGTTACAGAGGGGCAGAGTTTTCAACCTAGTAATCTTTCCCCATCCTATTTCACCTTTTTCACCACTCTGCCTGAAAAGAGTTCCAAACTAGCCAGAAAGGAGCTGGAGGAACATGTTTCCATTGTAAGATATAACGCAAAAAGTACAGCCTCTACAGAAAAAATCTAACAGTAAAAACAAAAGATATAGAATTAACATGTGCATATGCCATATGGTACTTAAGTTTACTATAGGCAACATGTTTGTATATAAGATTCGTAATCATGATCAATCTGACTTATAGCTCAGAAGACAAACTAGAATACAAGAATCCTGCACCACTTCAGTTATGCAACAGTATATCATCACATGATGGAACAGAATATGTACTTTTAGCATCAAGAATCAGTGAAAAGTACACCGACTGCATTTCCCAAAGTGGAAAAGCAGTCATACAAATTAATAAGTCAAACATACATAAGAAATGAAAAAATTTACAGTGAAAAATAAATGCTAATTACAAGCTATGTTACTTGAACACTTTAGAAGGGTCTGACATGTTAGAAGCACCCGACGCGGATACAACATACATTTTTGGGTTTTAGTTTATTTTGAAGAATCATACCCAAGTATCCAAGTATCGGATAGGGATGTCCGAAGAGGGTACCACAATGTAGATGAGTAATGGTGACTACAAGTGATTATTAGAGTTATGTTACTCGGACTCAGCTACACTTAACCAAGGTGAGTCATAGTGACTAACAGGAAGTGTTCAGCTGTCCTATTCATGTCTGTATGTCCAGTATCCAACTTGAGGGAAATCAAGAATCGGAGTATATAATAGGAGTAGTAGACAAAAGCTTTAACATAGTTAAAAATTTAGGTAAAGAAAGATTACCTTCTTTCTCAGCCTACTCTTTCTTGCAGCTTCGCGATTTTGAGCTAATCTCCTAAGAGTCTGCAGCACCAAAAATCAGGCATAAGTATAACAAAAGAAGACTCTAGAGAAGGTAGGAGGGAGCAACAGTAAGTATATATAAATGGGGCAAATGATATATCGTTACAAAACCTTCGGATCATCTGTTTTGTCTTTGGATTGATCCATTGAGTCTACAACAACTGCTCCATTCTGAAGTATACGATACTGTTCCACAGATTTTCGCACCAGAAGAGGAAAAAAGAAAAATGAGAAAACTAGTTAATCGTGCCAAATATATTTCAAAAGTTGGTTGATTTTGTTTAGGTGATTACATGCATCTCTAGTGTATGCTTCTGTTATCAATAATATAATGATAATGGAGCAAGGATGTCAGTTCATTTAAGTTCAATGACTAATCATAGACAAATCTCTTATATTTGTTGATCATCTTCATAATATCAAATTTTTGAAGACCAAAATGTCGCACAATTTTAAGCTTCATCTTTGGGTTACAACAACTACTCCACAAGCCAAGGAGTATTTCTCCCATCACTGGATACGGATGCAAAAGTTAACAGCCGACGCACAAGATAAAAACAGAACACAACAGCACATGCTTCTAATTTCAGAGCCTCATGACAACTGGGCCCCAAGCGTTCAGTACTATATTCAGCCTATAGCCCTTGACCAACATGTTTAACATAATTCATTAGTCATTAGCCTTTCTCTTGGTTCTGCATAAATTATCATAAAAGATGGTTTATGTTTTAACTTTAAAAAAACCTAGTGAAAAACTTAGTTGAAGAAGTACTTTCACTCAACATTATAAAAAAATGACAACTCTAAGACAAAAACTGACCAATTTCGGGTGACCGAATTTTAACTTAATATAGACGATCTCATAATTTCTTTATTAATTCTGTTATTTATAATGTAAGAAATAAACTCGGTCAGGGTTGGTAAAGGGTAGTCTTATCTAAGTGTTTGGATGGGGATCTGAAACCAGTTCTCCTGGGAATTCAAAAACGGTGGACAACACTTTGCCAGTTCTCTTTGCCCCAACACTAATTAATTAGTAAAAGTACTCATTTCTGCTAGTTTATGCGTGAGATAAAAATAATTAGATAAACTACTTAACCGCTGAGATAGATATCACTTAATAAATTGATAACAAATTAACAATCACTTTTAGTATTCCAAGGTCATTGTAACTAGTACTACTTATTAACAATCAAAGATAAATCAAGTTTAGTGTACTTGTTTATCGGTGTCCTACGCATCCTTGGAATAGAAAGATTCTAACTCACAGTATTAGGACAATATGAACCTGAGATTCGAGAGATAAAACCAAAACACAAAAAGAACATAATCCAAAATCCAAAGTGGTCCAGAATTCAAGCTAAACTCTTTTACGTGCAGATTGTACAAGGGACATTATTATGTTCCCTAGGAGAAATCATTTACATATAAAGTTTGTCCATGACCACCACATAGCTCACCAATGATAGCCAAAAGATTGGCATTTGTACATTTGTACATACTCCGTTATGCTTTATGTTAATGAATAATGACATGATAAGACATCAAATCTGCCAATAACTAAGTGATTTGAGTTAACATTTTAATTTGGCCGTGACCATAAATCATATAATTTTTAATTAAGCACATGAATTTTCAAGTTTGAATGGCAAATTAAAGGCCAAAGAGAGGTGACAGAAAGAGTACCTGATTTCGGTCATCAGTGTCAATATCCGTAGAAGTATCTGTAGTCTGCTGGCTGGTATCACCCATAGGAGGAGCAGACTCACCCCAGTTCTCAAACTGTCCGTTTGGTATCGCCACAGTCACGGCCGCCGCCCTTTTCTCAGCCAGCAACTGCCTTGGATCAACTACTACTGGCGCTGCTGATCCACCCAAGTAGTTATTCTGCGAAACAAGTCGGCAACATTAACATGTATGTAAGCTAGCTCAAAATGTGCAAAATCATAACATGCCAACATGGGTATTGCTCAAAAGTGCAAGACAAAATGACATACTTCGTTTACGCTCCCAAAAGGTACACTTGAAGGGAAGTTTACGTTGCTTGGTTTCAGACCATAAAGGGCACCTACGAGGAGCATAAACAAATAAAGTAAGTCAGATAAATGGCAAACTTTTGTTGCATTTTTACAAGTGAGCTAGTGACAAGAAGTTTACTTCTGCTTAAATCAACAGCATCCTGTTGGTGGAAAACAGCAGGGTGTTCAAGCTCTCCTATGTTGTTGCGAGTGTTACGTATACTCTCATCTTCCCTGTTACATACCATAAAATACAAAGGAAAAATAAGCTTTGTAAATGATAGAAAAACAGCAAGAAATGAGTGTAGTAATTAAGAGAGGAAGGAGAGACAAACCTTAGGAAGTAATTTGAGTCGCAATACATTTCTCTAAAACTCTGCATATTTTTCTCAACTCCCTCTCAGCAATCGTTTTCAGTTCTTACAAGTTAGAACATGTTGTGCACCATCAAACAAGGTTTTTTGGCTAGTATAAACATCAACGTAACAACAATAACAACGACATAAATTCAAAGTGTAATGATTGAGAAAAGTAGAGGGGAGAGGTTTGATACTGTAGTAGTAAAAGACTAGTAGAGTGGTACTTGTAGGAAAAAAAAGTTGCGGATTTTTTGAGTGTGAAAATCAGAACAGTAAATAAGGAGACTGTGCAGAGGATTGCGTATCAAATGCAAAGGTTAGAGACTGAGGTGAAGTGTTTTTTTAATATATATTTCATGGTAATATTTTCAGGCTTTTTATTATTGCCGTCTGACTTGGAAATTTAGTCTCCCAATAAAATCCCAGAAGAGGAGCAGAAAACATCTCTTCAAAAATAGTTTTGCCATCACCCTTGCAACTCTTTTAGTCTTGCTCTCTACGAGCGTGCACTCCCCTGTCCTCGCTCTAAGCTTGTTTTTGGTTTTTTGTTGGTATTTTCCTTGTGTGTCTTGGAGAACTACTCTCCCTCTTTTGTCTTTGTTAGGATTTACATAGTTTGTGAGTCTTGGAGTGGCATTGGGTGCTCAAGATTTAAGAAGTACATCATGTACTACAGTACTGCATTACTGCAATTGGTTGGTTTGGATAAGGGTATCTACTTCTAGATTTGGTGTCGAAATTGGTTCTATTTAGTTCTAAGTATGATAGTTAAATTAACAGAATAAATAACAAAATATGCAGAGCAGAACATGTTTCGATCTATATTACCATTCAAGGTTTGGCACTTTGGCCTAGTAGTTGAGTTGGTGCCCTTAAAATCTCATGTTGAAACTCATTTGGAACTTTGGAGACAAGATTTTTCCCCCTTATCCCCTTTTTTCAAAGGGTTTGGCCCGTATACATTGCATCGACTCGAGATGGACCCAACCTAATAAAGATCTTTATTACTCGTCTTAAAAAATTATGTTTTGATTATTTTTTCAGAAGCTATTATATTTAATAGAGTTATATTTTAATAAAGCTCACTAATATGGTAATAGTAATTAGGATCTCTTCTTTCTACGGACACCTTGGAAGTTTTTTTACAAGCTTTCAAAACTTTGGTTCAATTCTCAAAACTGTTCAAAAATTCATTAAAGATCACATAAGTTCTTATAAGCTTTTTACCATAAATACAATGGTGTTTCCTATAATTCTCGAAAATTAGCAAAAGTTCATTAAAGTTTTCAAAATGAAATTTTTCGTGAATATAACATGAATTGTATATGGTCTCACTTATCTCTTATATGGCTTTTTAGTATTGGTCGCTCTTATAGAAATTCAGGATTTAGTATTGTCATTTATGTGGAATGTAGATCTCAAACATTGCAAGAATTTGTCAATTGTGGAATATTCGACGTATTTTTTCTTTTTAAAAGGTGTAAAGATATTAAAAAGCACAAATTGTATAAAGAGTTTGGTCTAAATTTAGTTTAAAAGTAAATTTAGGCACAAATTGAGTTAAAAGTGGTTATTTTTATTATAGCGGTAAAAAAACAATGTTCACCCATGAAAATAACAAAAAAAAAAAAAATATGACTATTGATTATTTTTATGTACTTTTTTTTTTTTTTGAATTCTGTTACCTATGAATATAACATATAAAAACAAAAAATATTGTTCATTTTTTTGTGGGTCCCTCATGTATTTGTTCACCTGGGCGACAACGTTTATGTCATTATGACATGAATTTTACTCATGAAAATTTTTCATAGTTAAGGATATTCTCATGCTAATAGAAATCACAAATTATTAGTAAAGACTGCCTATTTTTATTATAAAAGTAGACCAACTATTACAAACTAAATTTTTTAAGCTACATATAGCTCAAATTGAGTTTTAGATTAATATACATTTATTGGACCAGCATTGTTTGGTCTACATTTTATAATAAAAGCAAATAGTCTCTCCCAAAACTAACTACTGGATCTTGCAAAGTTTTTGTCGGTAGAGACTAATTAAAGCGTATTAGACTCGGATTTTGCACAAATTTAACTTACAAAAATATTATTATTAATCTTTAGGATTTACTCAATGGAGTACAATAGGAAACAGTAGTGTAGATTCATGTGAGATACACATATACGTAGTACGAAGTATATAGTAAGGTCAAGCAAGAAGGGGCGCGTGGAAAAGGGGGCTCTTAAACCAAAGCCTGGAGTCTGAACACCCAAAAAACAGCAGCTTTTCCCCCTCAAATCGCTCTAATTAATAGTAAAAGACGTTGATCATCAAAGTAGTATAGACTGTGGAGCTCACTGTAAAGCTCCAGTAGGCCGTAAGACCGTATTTTCCACCTCCATATCTCCTCCAGTGAATTCATGAGGACTTTATTGCTTATTTTCCTGTTATTCATTTCTAAATGATGATAATATTAGATAAATGTCTCTCTGTATGGAATACGGATCCGGGTATATCTGGCCTAGAAAATAGAGCACTGCAACTTCTGCAAAGATGAAGTGATGGTGACGAGATATTGATGAGATGGCACTTTTATATGCATTTCTGTAGTACTAGGAGTAGTATATTCTTGCATGTATTGCTTCGAGGATTACGAAGGTGCAGTACATGCAAATATGCAAAATACGGAGTATGCAAATATGTAATGGAGGGGTGTATCCTAGGCTAGGCTCCCCAACGGATTGGACTGGGTTAAGTTATGTCGAAAGGCCCCAGTAGCTAACTAGCTGGGGCATAATCCTACAGGTCAACTTCTTTGATTCGAAGGTGAGATACGGAAGGTGACCAACGAGGTGATTACCATTTTGTTGACTACCGAATTAATAGTTTCATACAATTTTCGGTAAGGAACTAAGAGTATGTACAATGATAAAAATGAAGGGTTAACCCTTATAGGAAAGAGCAAGTTAAAGGGATAGTATCTTGCACTTTGTTCACAATAGGTTTGCCTTTCACTTAAGATTCAAATAAATACAAACAAGAGAGCCATGTAACCTTTTCTCATTTATTGTCTCAATCTCCTCATACCCCACCCAATCTTCACATTAAAAGAAAAGACAAAGTGGGACAACTTTGTGTGTGTACAGTAAAAAGCAAATGAAGGGCTTGCTCTTTGCTTATCCTTCATGAAGAGCAAATGACATTTGCCCTTCTTCATGAATGTAAATGAAGGGCAAGCAAAGAGCAAGCTATTGTACCCAAAGAGCATGCCCTCCAACTTCTCTCTCTAAGTGAATAAGAGCAAGTTAAGGGCAAACTATTGTACATACTCTAAGATGTACGTGTACGAAACATCATAGTATAGTATCAACTATTAACCACACATAAAAACACAAATTGGTAAAGACTAAATGTGTCTAGATCTTTGTTATTAGGGGTTTAATTTATAAACACTGCACCCATATAACTTAGTAATTATTTCTAAGAAACAACATTGAAAGCACACAAGAGAGAGATTGGCGAGCAAATATCTAAATTCTTCTTCTAAGATCATCTATGTATATGTATCATTCATCATAGAAAAACAGTTTCAGAGGCCATAAAAACGAACATATCAAGTACATAATAAAGCTCGTTAAGCTCATGTTGTTGTTATCGGTATTGGTCATTGTTTTAACTATTGATCAACATGTTGCATTTACTATATAAACTTCTTATTAAATGTTTTGTTCTATCAATTACGGAGTACTAGCTAAAAGTTCTTTAGTTTCCCCTAAAGTGGGAATTACAGCTTGCATCTTAATATCTTATGTCGATCATATTCTTTACATAGTATCTTCAAGAGGTCTTTTGGAAAATTTCATGAACTGTCCTTGATTTCTTGGAACTTCTTAGAACTATTGCATTTTATTTCATATTGTGCCTTATTTCTTGTTTCATAGTCCACTCTGTTTGTTTAGGATGCCTCATACCAAGCTTAAACAAATTTGAAGACAGGTCCCAAAATGAGGTTTTAAAGTGAGTAGTCAAAAAAATATCTATTTTAGATCATATTTTTATGTTTCCAAAAAATGTGTCAAAATATGACCAAACAAATATGAAAACATTAGATGTTGATAAGCTTACGACATGTTTAACGCTTAATATGAACATGAGAACATACTAAAGTTTTAATAATCATAATATATAAACATGCGCACCATAGACGAATTTGATGGAATTGCCTACTTTTGGGCTATATTTCACCATGCTCCGTGTTATATAGTCAATTCAACATGCTCAAAATGCCTCCGAAGTCTAAAATAAAGTTTTGGCATGGGTTATAGCTCACAAAAAAGGCCTTATTGGGGTAAATTTTCATGTTTTCAAAAATGTGTAAAAAGTGATCAAGCATATCCCTATTATCCCTTGGAGCACTATAGGTTCAGATTAGAACATTATACCATTATATTGATAGGTTTACTACATGTTCAACGCTCAATATTGACATGGGAACTTATTAAGGTTTGAACACTTACCATGCACAAGTGCACCATGGACGATTTGACTCATAAAAGGTCTATTTCTCTAACGCAAGGAGCATAAAAATCAAATATAAGAGTGTAAAAAAGCATTTCCCAAATTCATGATTGGTGGTAAGAAAACCCTAACCAATTGAGATATGCCTCTTTCTCTTATACAATTCATATTGTGGCACTTGCTATTACCTCCTCCATTATAATCAGAGTTAGTCATTAATTCCTTCAAAGCTATCGATCCCCTTCAAATTAGCAAATATCCTCTTTATTAGTTATACTAAAAGTCACTCCTTTATCTTTAGTAAGTCTGCAAGTGGAATACCTTGTATTGTCTGCCAAAGTTACACCGGCTTATTTTCATCACAATGGATGATTGGAAGGTACAGGGTGTGAGCAAAACCATTATGAAATTCCGGTATTTTTGAGCATTTTCTTCTAATTAATTTTGAACCACAGCCATTGCGCACCAGAATATTATTGGACTACATTGCCTTCAATAGTTGAACCACACTACCACAGCCACAGGAGGAAACATTACAAGAGTGAGAGAGACAGTTGAAGATAACAATTGCAGAGGTCTCGATTAAGAAATGCTGAGCTTCAAAATGACACAGTAAACAACATCACAGATTGAAACCTAGAAAAAGGGGCAGACAATATTCAAATTAAATACATTCATCTAACTCCTTTAGTGATAAATCACTGCTGCCCAGCATCACCTTTTGGAGTTTCCTTGATCTCATCCCCAGCTTCATCCTGTAGGCAAAGACATAAAAGTGCAAAAGAAAGATCATCAGAACAAGCTCCACAATAGCAATCGATAAGATCCATGATACTATTAGGTATGCACTCAAGTACACTGTCAAAGAAGGGAAGGGGGGGGGGGGTGGGGAAGGAGATTAAACAGGTAGAGGGTACCGTGTTATCAGACGTCCATAATGTCAAATTGTCCCGGAGAAGCTGCATGATTAAGGTGCTGTCCTTGTAGGATTCCTCACCCAAGGTATCGAGCTCAGAAATGGCCTCATCAAATGCCTGTTGCAGATATTCTAGTCAGAAAATCCGTGACATGTATCCTTTTACATTCCAACTCGTGAACATCTAAAATAGACAGTAAATGGACTTGGACATTCAAAGGTAAACAGAATTTAACGTAAACAAATTTCTTCGAATAAAATTTTCAAACAAAATGACACAAGAATATAGCAGGTTGTTTGTTATTTTGATGAATTGTTCTCCCAAAAGAAATGGCATCTCATTTGCAAGAGTCCTGCCACTCCCTCCCTGGAAAGATATATGAGATCCTTGCAGAAAATCACAGGACAAACTACTGAACTTCAAAAAAAAAAAAAAATCGATTCCTTCCTGCTCCTTAATATATGTAAGGAAGCTAAGCCCAGTAAAAAACCGAATTTGATGTAAATAGATACGCAAAAAACTTTTGTTGGAATAAAATAGCAAGGAAGTTGATAATTGACATCTTCTACTCGACTACAAGATACTTCCGTCATTGGAGACTCAGGAAACATCATAGTAGATCCTCCAAAAACAACAACAGCGGAACCACCACCCACCCAATATGCATTTGTTGTAGGTAAGGTCAGGGGCGGTCCAAGATGTAGGCAGTATTACCTCTAACTAATCTCGAAAGACTAGTAGAGAGGTTGTTTCATCATAGTAGACCTTTACTTATTCCAAAATATGAAAACTTCCAAAAACATATAAAAGTAAACAATCTGACAGCAATTTTTGGATGCATTTATTCTTTAGTTGGGCCTTTACTTATTCCAATTCATCGATTATGAAACTCCCTATCACTGCCCAGAAAGACCAGGAATGGATTCAAAGGCAGACAGCACCCTGTAAATGCTGGACCTCACATGAATGCTTGATACTATTTGTTAAAACTTTACCCAGCGGATTGCACCTCAATGGTTTTAAGGGTTAACTAGTGCTTCGTTGAAACTTTTGAAAGCTGAGATATCACTATACAAATCAGTGAGGCAAAAACGGTTTTCTTTCATCTCAGGTTTCTGGATGAATGACATTACGCAAGGGAAATGATACTTCAACAAAGACTTTGAAATGATCATATCACGGGAAAAACAGAATGCATTTTTTACCCAACACAGTGACACAAGAAAGAAATTTTTCGAATTTATGACCTTTTATTAACAAGCAGAAACATCTTAAGGAATGCTCGCACAGGAAGAAGCAAACTAAATCTTTTCCGTCAAACCCCGCACCGCCAGATTCAGAGACAAGACATCTAACAAGCTCAATTGTATCAGAATGTCCTTCTCAATCCCTGAGATTAAGGCGCCCAAGAACAGTAACTACTAGGAAGACTCACTCATTCAGTCAACAAAAACTTCTGATGTCCACCATCTATATAAAAACACTCTATAGTTTAAACTGAAAATTAGACATCTTGGTTCCTTTGAGAAAGTAAAGCACAACAGCCATCTATCTCGACTAAGTAAGAGTTGGGAAGACTATACTAACCTGCTTAGCAAGAGCACAAGCACGATCAGGCGAGTTCAGAATTTCATAGTAGAACACGGAGAAGTTAAGAGCAAGTCCCAGCCTAATTGGGTGAGTAGAAGGAAGCTCAGCAAGTGCAATGTCCTGCAAGATGATAAGTTAGTAACTATAGGCCCCAAATACAAGAAACAGTGTAATACCAAGCCCGTTGACCCACACCCTTACCTGAGCAGACTTGTAAGCCAACAAGGTATGTTCAGCAGCTTCCTTCCTCTCAGCTGCCGTCTTGAATTCAGCCAGATACCTGTGGTAGTCACCTTTCATCTTCAAGTAGAACACCTTTGACTCAGCAGTAGTTGCTGATGGGATGAGATGTGAATCAAGAAGCTTCAATATTCCCTCACAGATTTTGCTCAGTTCATCCTCAATCTTCACCCTGTACTCCTTGATGATAGCCACGTGGTCTTCGTTTCCACGGCTCTCTTCCTTCTGCTCAATGGATGAGATGATCCTCCAAGAAGCTCTTCTCGCTCCAATCACATTCTTGTAAGCCACAGAAAGGAGGTTCCTTTCCTCCACTGTCAACTCCTCGACATCAACCGTTTTTGCTACCTTCTCCATGAATTCAACCATTTCCTCGTACCGTTCGGCCTGCTCTGCCAACTTGGCCAAGTACACATTGTCTTCCCGCGATCCTTCTGCTGGAGACATCTTTCCTTACATCAAAAAGACAGAAGATCTTTCCTTTAGTCAGATCAATGACCCTCCACAAACACAAATACAAGATCTTTAATGATCCCACAAAGCATACATTCACCAACTAAAAGAACATCCCAATATCAACGACTATAAAGCTCATGACTTCTTGAGCATTAACTACTGAACCACTTTACATTTGCTCATCAAAGTTCATCCTCATGGGTCATGAACCACAACAATATGCAACTCATAAAAAGATCACATGATTCACTATCCAAGCTAAAAGGAGGTCACATACACACATCATAGGTCCACATCAACACATGTAAACAAGTCTCAAACTTTTCCAGCTAGCTTAACCAACATCTAAGAAAACCAGCATTAATTTACCAACCAAAACCCATAAATATCATCACAAAACACACACCTCAAGACATCAAATCAAGCATCATGAAGTCACCTAACATTCAAGTAACACAACTAGCACAACCCCATTATGACAGTACTCACATATTCAACTCAGATCTATGCAAAGAACAGTAAAGATCAAAACTTTCCATTTTCATAAAAAATATAACAACATATCCAAAAATGCTAAAACAAAAATAACATAAAAGAAACAAAAAGAGGGAAATGAATGAGGAAAAAGGAAGGTCAAGGAGTACCTGAAAATGGGGTTAATAAGTTTGCTAGTATGTATGTGAGTGAAAGAGACAAGCAAGCTGAAAAGAGAAGGGGTGAATAAGAATAGTTGAGACTTGAGTTAAAAAGAGGCTGAAGAATAAGCTGCTTAAAATGGTGGCTTCCACGTCGACACTCAACAGTCAACTTTGCCAACTACTGCCTTGAGGCACGTGCTTCACGTGACTTCTCCTTTAACATGTTGCCACGTTGGTTTTCCAGGCACATAAGTTTGTGTTAGCATCGTCTCTTTTTCCGATCGTCTTAATAAGGTTAAAAATTTTATTTTTTAGGAAAGAAATGAGATATAGCATCTATGATAGATCCAACCCGACTCATCCATGAGAAAAGTTAAGTGAATGTCGAACATATCGAATGATTTAGTAAGCATTGGTTTTGAGTGGCGTTTTTCGCTAGGAAATCAACAATTTTATTTGCCTTAAGGAAACAATGGTTAACCAAAACTTCATAAAAAAGGCAAGGTCATGTTTGATGTTAGAAATGATGTTGGGAGACTCGTAGTCTCCCATGGAGATTCCACAAACCACGACTTGCGTAGATCACGCTTAAGTTATCTTCTCCAATAACGATTTTCTTGATACCAAGAAATTTTACAGCTTGAATTCCTTCTCGGAGTGCAAGAAATTCTGCTAACAATATACTAACAAAGCCTCAAGCTTTGGCCCCTAAAATTTTAGATACACTATCATGGTCCCTGATTATAAACCCTATTAAGAACGGACCCAACTTCAATAAATTCGAACTTAGGAGTGGTGGAGGATGATACTACACAATTGATCACCTTATTTAGATGTAATTAAATGTGAATTTTAACCTAATTACTAATTTTTTTTTAGAATTGTGCTTTGTTCTATTTACAGTTACTTTTTTGCTTCTATTTCTTATAATTTTGTGTCAGTGATTACCTTGTACTCCCTCCCATTCTCTATAAGCTTCCCACTCTTTTTTGGAACAAAGTTTAATGAGAACTATCAAAAATGAGCTTTTAAACAACTTATATTATTAAATAGTACCTTCTCGCCAAAATTCAACCAAAATGTTGTTTTATGGTTGTTTAATCCAATAATATAAATCTACTATTAACTAGCTTGAGAATTTTGATGTGGTGAGACTGATTTAGAGTAGTGTCTCATGTAAAATATGATTTAAAACAAAATATAGGACAATTTCTTAGTTAAAAAGGATCCTGTCTCATAGATTTCTACAAAAATTCTCAAAAAATTCCAATCAAGTAATGTGTTTGACATAATTAGATGAAAAGGTGGTAGAAAAAGTTGAATCACTTCAAGCATAAAGATTTATATAAAACCATTTATCTTTAAACCACAACTTAACTATCTTAAAATGGAAGAAGAGAACTAACTCAAGTGGTTGGAGCTATCTTACCCCAATCATGAGGTTGGGGGTTCGATTCTTACATGCGACTTAGTGCGCTCCTTTCAGACCAAGAAAAAAACTATCTTAAAATGGTCACTTATCAGCTTCAGTGGTTACTCGGTTATAGATAGTAATAAAAAAATGCTTTGCCTCAAGTATTTTAAAGTAAAAATAAACCTTTTTCGATATATTTTGTGTACTTGATTTCATAATGTTAGCTAAAAGCTATCACTAAAATCACCCTTATCAATGAACAAACATTGTGTTCATCCTACTCTTTTTCATCTAATCTAACTCCACCTCATCATTGTTCATCCATCAAATATAACTCAATTTCACTTCTTAACCACGAACACCAAAAGATTCATTCATCCCTCTTTTTACTTCAAAAGTAAAAGAAAAAACAATATTTGACCCACCGAAGATTATCTCGAAGATTCGTTCCTTGGACATTAATACTTCATATTAAGCCACTTTTTCATTATTCGTCAGATGAAAAGGACAATAAATAAATTCACCGTTAAGAATGCTATAATAATATATATGTTGTAATATTATAATGCATCGATTTGCATGTCTGAACAGTTACAAGATAAAGCTACAATAATGAGAATTTACTAGATAGATTTCGGTTACAAGATATCTATGCCTACATATATGTGTATCTTCTTTACGTACTACTTGTATTATAAATAAGGGCACTTTGCCCATACAAATCGAAATACACAAGTACTTTGTGAAATACTCCCTCCATTTCTACCAATTCTTTGCATTTGACTTTACACATTTGTCAAGGTTATATTTTGACTATTAATATCTCAAAATATAAAAACTTT
>CAAKMY010034611.1:745-19381 GCA_901111285.1 Corrigiola litoralis | reverse complement strand
TCTTGTTGGCACTCCATGATGTTTCTTCAGTAGCATCTTTGGGTTGCTCATATCCATTTTGTACTAGATCCCAAAGACCTTGTGAAATGAATATTTATTTCATTTGGACACACCAGAGGTCATATTTTTCACCTCTAAATGTGGGTACCCAATTAACTTGGGGGTAATGAATTATTGTGTTTGAGTTTGTATTTTGTTGTTGGTTGTTCGTCATTTTTTTTTTATGTGAGATTTATTTGGGGGTTGGTTTGATTATTTGGATGTTTGTATTTAATTGGAGGTTTCGGGTATCAGTGGCTCTGATACCACTGTTGGGTTTAGAGGCTTAGTATATAATGTTTTGTTGAAGGGCTAAGAGTTATATTAATGTTTGTATGTGGGCAAGGTAGTATAGTAAAGGAGGGAGTAATGTTTGTATAAGCTTTGGTTTTATTTGCTTATGGATTGATTTTTGTAGTACATCAAAGTACACAATACATGCTTATATATAACCACTAATGTCGGTTGCTATGATCCACCGACTTGGCTTGCAATTTTTAGAATAGTCTAGATTGCACATCATCTAGAATAATATAGGAACATCTAAGATACTAGCATTGTTTACATTAATATCAAGAACCTTCTAGATTAACTATTCAACATGGATTGATGTTCTTGAGTGGGATACATGTGTTGTCTTCACTGAGTGAGAAGACTATTGAGTCGAAATGTGATGTTTTTCGGTGCTTTGGGTGGAGTGAGTCCAATGTTCTGGAGGTTATGAGAAAGTATCTGCATTGCTTGGCGTATGATAATAATAATATCAGGAAGTCGTTGGAGTTTTCGTGAAGGAGTTGGGGTGTGAGCCTGCTTGGTTGACTGCTCGTCTTAGGTTACTGACTTTGAGCTTGGAGAAGAGACTGCGGCCGAGGTTTAGGGTGTTGCTGGTTTTGGAGGAGAAAGGTTTGATTGGGATAGATCAGCCTCTTGATAAAGCATTTATGGTAAGCCAATCTGCGTTTTTGGAGAAGTTTGTGCTACCGTTTGAAGTTGTTCATAAACTTTATGCCAAGCTCAAAGGGTGTACTGTAAGGCAGCTAACTGAAGAACCACTCAAGTGAATTCTTAAGATCGATTGGAGTTGAAGTGCTACTGGATGTAAGTGCATAGTGTAGCACACAACAACCTATCATTTTTTTGCATGGTTATTTTCATTTCTGAAAGACATTATTAGTAGCACAGAATGACAGAAGAACCTATCTTTAATTAGCTTGTAAGTTCATAGTGGGGTAATTTGATTAGTTTAGACATTATTAGCTGTTATACAAACTCTGGAAAGCTTTTAGGTTAAGTGGGATGGTTTGAATAGTGTAGACGATTCCTCGTAGTTGTTGATTAATGTGGTATCATGTGATATTCATGTTGGTTCAATGAATTGTGTTATTAAAGAAATGCCGGATTCCTTAGTTTCTCATCAACGTTTAGAAAAAGGCTATGGTTGTTCCATCTCATTTTATCTTTCTCTGATGCAAATCCTCAGAGTTTATGATTCATGTCTACCTTGATTGAGTATCAGTGGTAGAATTGTAGAAGTATAATCTTTGAATATCTTTATTATTGTTATTGGCAGGATGTTTATGTTCGCTTTGTTTGTTATTGTTTCTTTTATTCATCTTTCGTGTTTTATAAGTTTAAGCCGAAGGCTTGTGCTAGTTTTTCAAAATTGCTATTAGAAAAGTTGTGAACAACTATGGCTATATGCTGACTGTCATACAATGATGCATATTCAGACTGGATTTTAAGTATTTTTCAGTATTTCTCATGAATATCTTATGATTGATCAATGATAGTGTGGATATTAGCTGCTTCTTTCATGTCATAAATGCACGGATACTCGCTTGTGCTCTTTGTTCATTCGTTTTTTTCTCGTTTTCTTGGTAGCATTGTCAGGCGTCTACGTTCTAGTATCAGTCTTTATTCATGTGTTTGAGCTTTATTGGTGGTGAATAGAAGGGATGTGCAGCATTTAGATCGTTACTTTACAAATAATACTGACAGAAACCTGTAAATATCTGAACTTTTCAGCACCTCTGAAAACTCTTCCATGCTCTTCTAATTTCCATTACCATTTAGGCGAGTCCATCAAGTTTACGCCAGGTGCACAGTATATAGGATAAAGATCCTAAATTCAGGAAGACTGGATGTGCACAGTCACTGCTTAACATTACCAGGTTCAGTAATCATCTTCAAATTAGAGATGCTAACGTAAGCTGTATAAATGATATTGTGCGTATGCGGTACATAAAATGACTGCTTTGCTTAGTGACTTGCTTTACTATACATTAATGTCGTTATTGTTTTACCAGTTTGCGACATCAGTGAGGTTGTAAGGATAGTAAGAAGTTGGTCAGAACTGGGGAGGTGATGGCTGTACTCTAGCTGTATAAATGATATTATGTGCATATGCGATATATGTTTCCGTTGAATATGTATAGTCATACATGGTTTCTCAAGCAATCCAGATTCTTTTTCTTGTATAGCATCAGTGTTGCTGGAGAGTTAGTCTTGTATTTTTATACTTCCTTTATATGGCCACCAATTATCAGAGCTCTCTGTTTGGCAATAAACTGTAGGGATTTGTTTCTCAGAAGAAACTGCGGCCTTCCTTCCCCCTCACTGGAAATCTTGGCCTTTGCAGGTAGTACGAGTCTGGTCGTCCTAGTGAGACTTATGCTGGGTACTTCCTTCAACGAAACCAGCCTTTAGCGGCTTACGTACGTTTGTCATCAACCTACTAGCTTTTTTCCTTGTCATTCACGTGAAATAATGAAAGAAACCCGTGAGTATCTCAACTTTTCAGTACGTCTTAAAACTCTTCCATGCTCTTCTAATTTCCATTGCCATTTAGGCAAGTCCATTAAGTTTATGCCAGATACTGTTTGTAGGATAAAAACCCTAACTTTAGGAAGACTGGAAGTGCACAGTCATTGCTTAACATTACCATGTACAGTAAGTCATCTTCAAATTAAAGATGTTAAGTACATAGATCATATAGCCAACTGTCTAGATGCTTACCCGTTGACGGTCAAGTAGCTCAAGGTGACTCTATTTTAATCAGTTATTAGATTACTCGTAAGCAAAGATGGCTAGTGTAAGGTTATCTTTTGCCTTTGAACTAATAGTATGATGGAACTATGAAAGCAAGCTAGAGTGAATGACAATTGATTATTTATAGGGGAATTTTCATAATATTTACTGCCGCTTTGTACATATCTGGTGCTTGTGTTCTATTGAATCCTGTAGTCAGTGACTCAGAGCTATCTTCGTTGTTGGACATGCTAATATTAGTGTCTTGAGCGATTATCTTTGTCATCCAATTTGTACCTATTTTTCTTTCTTTGTATAAGTACTTCTCTTTGAGCAACAGTCGGTGGATTTCCAGAAATTGTGGCAAATAGAATTGGTTCAGGTATTGGTTGGGACAGAAATTTTTCTCAGTATATAACTTGAAAGTTAGGTTTTGACTATCTCACATTTGGACTCATGCAAGTAATTTCAAAGAATACTATATCTTAGACCTAGATAATTCAGATACATTTTAAGAACAGAAATCAAATGTATACGCAAAAAGTTGAAATAACGTAATTTGCATTTTGGCTGAAACACGCATATGGGATATATTGGTAGAAAACCAGAGGGGCTACTATAAATTATAGTATAGGGTTATCTAGAAGTTGGGATCCCTCATTTGCAGTAATATACTCCCTCCTATTCTTTATAAGCTTCCCACTCTTTTTTGGAACAAAGTTTAACAAGAACTATTAAAATAAGGGGTAGTGGGGTGTAAAACTATTAAAAAATAGAGATAGTGGGTTAAAAAAGTAGGAGAGACAAGGAGTTATTAGGAGTACTATATAAAAATGAGATAGTGGGTAAATAAATTAATTTTACAAGGACAATCTTGTCTTTTGTATTTGCCAAAAAGGGAATAAAGCAAGTGGGAAACTTATAGTGAATGTGGACCAAAATAGAAAGTGGGAAGCTTATAAAGAATGGGAGGGAGTATCAATTTGTGGTATCAGCCTGCTGGGTTACTGTAGCATAGACTTTTTTTGAGTTTAATTCTCAATTCTTTGAGAGCTTCACATGTACTCAATCTGATTTCCAAAATTGTCAGGATATACCCTAATTGAAGAAGTTTCTGCTTTTTGGTGAAGTTCATATTGTAAGCACACATGTCAAAGTTTGAAGGATGTGGTGATTTAAGGTTGAGGAGAAGTTGAGGATTCCTCGAGACCCAGCATTTTTCTTGAGTGTTATCCATTTGTTGTCCAGCTATAGTGAGAAGACTATCCACTCGAAAATTTGGGTGGACAGAATCTGATGTCTTGGCTCTTTGTAGAATAAACCCTTTATGTTTGAGGTTCTCAAGAATAGCGAAGAATAGACCTGAACACAAATGCGAGCTCTTCCCGCCCTGCATAGAGCCCTATAAAATATTGCTTGTAACCTGCAAGCCATATGGTCAATTAAAAGACTTTCTGACATACAAGACCAGGACCTAGCTGAAATGTTCTCAGCGAAGGAGATACATGAAGCCGCGTTCAGCATGGGTTGCAACAAGTCACCAGGACCTGATGGAATCCCAATGGAAATTTTACAATCACACTGGAGTACTGTTGGGGAGACGGTCACTATGGTAGTTCCTGACTAGTTTAACTAGGGGAAGTTGTTGAAAAGAATGGAATTGCACTTTCATAGCGCTAATTCTAAAAACAAATAGTGCTTTTTCTGTTGCGCACTTTAGGCCTATAAGTTTATATAATGGTGTCTACAAGATCATTTCCAAATGTTTGACCCGAGGTTTAAAAAGACTATGCCTTCATTGGTTGATCAGTACCAGAATGCATTTGTGCATGGAAGACTAATGGGTGATAATTGTTTACTAGCTCATGATATATTATCGACTATCAAGAGGAAAACGTCAGGCGAGGATTATTGCAGGGGATTGAGAAGAGTTGGCAGAATGACAACAAGTGCAACTACACCCTGAAGGATGCAATCATCCCAATCTGTTTCAGATGAAGAGAACTTTAACAGCAGACACGGGGACATAGAAGAATTCACAAATGGGATGTGCGCAGGTACAAGTTGATGGGGCATGGAAAAGGAAGAAAAAAGGGAGCATGTACATCGTTCAGGGTGGCATAGGGTGGTGAATTATGAGATACTTACATCTGCAGGAAGGAGGATGTGTGTCAGTGAAAACAATGGACAGAGATCATGTTACAGCTCTACCAGTACTGCACGCTCTTCAGTGGCTTACTGGGAAAGGAGTGGACCAAGTCCGTATAGCCACTGACTCAGCATATGTTACTGCTGCTATCTATGATCATGAGAAAGCAGGGAAGATGGGGAGATCAGTGATCCAAGATATCCTTGTGTTAACAGTATCATCTACTTCATGTACTTTTGTCAAAATTAGTATTTATCAACTGACGACTCATGCTAGAAGAAATGGCCGTATTTGTATGTATTTCTAGTTTGGTGACTGGCAGGAAAAAAAACTGCAAAGACCAAATTGAGTAACTCACTCCCTTGTCCCAAACTCCATCATGACATCATTTAATTGTAGCCACACATTCGACTCCGGATAATAATCCAAGAGAATGACCATTGCGCTAAACAACAGTTAGAACGAGATAGCAGGAACTGAAAATTAGATATATCAAATAGTAAAGACTAAAAATGTTCCACATATAGTAGAATTTCAGTCACTTGAAAGTTCTATTAAAGTTCTAGGGATGATCCACTAGGGTATGTATTTATATAATTTCCAGAGATTAAACAAATGCTTAAAAATCTGGAATCTGCATTGAATCTCGACCCTAAAGATCGACAAGGGAAATAGATCTAACTTCCACCATAAACACAAACTTTCAAGGTTTTAACATACACCTCCCTGATAGTATAGAGGGAATGATAAACAAGATGGCCTAGCATTAACCAGCAAGTACTCAATCAAAAGCCCTTTTTGTTTGTGGATAGAACCAGAGACAGAGCTATTGCTTTGCGTGAGTGGGGGAGCTCCAGTAAAAAATTCAGATTTTTTTTTGCAATATTAATTATAAAAGTAATTTAGTGAATATCAACTGCAATTTTTAAAAATACACGTGACTACTCTACTCATAAGATCAAGCAACAATCTTTGTACACCCTATCTCTTACATTAACAATTCTTTTAGAGGTTAGTTTGTATGCAAATTTCTCTATAAAGAATAGTCAAACCCGGAGGGAGTAAAAAATTAAGGGATAATATAGTTTTTATCTTTAATTTATTTATTTTAAAAACTTTATTTCAATTTCATAGTGCATTGAATAATTTCCAGTTGATGTTGGTTACTCTAAAATCTATAAATTTGATGTTTATGAGTTGTACAATTTTGTAAGATGAATATACTCCCTGAGGGATTCATTATCATTAACTGAATATATATATGAGTTTACAAGGGTACTATCGTAATTACATAAATACACTATGTCTAATATAATTACATTATATTCTCCATTACACCCCCGCAGTCGGAGCGGGAGGAGGACAGACGCTCAGGCTGGAACGAAAACGATCAAACAACGTACGCGGAAGACCTTTAGTAAAGATGTCAGCATACTGATACGGTGCTGGAACATGAAGCACACGAATAAGACCAAGTTGGACCTTCTCACGCACAAAATGAATGTCAATCTCAATATGTTTGGTGCGTTGATGCTGAACAGGATTACCAGTCATATAGACAGCACTAATATTATCACAGTAGACAACAGAAGCACGACGCACAGGAACCTGAAGCTCCATAAGCAGATTGCGTATCCAACTGAGTTCAGCAACAGCATTAGCCACTCCACGGTATTCAGCCTCAGCACTAGACCGAGAAATAGTTACTTGACGCTTGGACGACCAAGAAATCAAGTTATCACCTAAAAATACACAATACCCAGAAGTGGAACGACGAGTGTCAGGACAACCTCCCCAATCAGCATCAGTATATGCCGTTAAACCACGAATGGGGGCAGCTGACAAATGCAAGCCATATGACAATGTGCCCTTCAAGTAACGCAAAATCCGTTTCAAAGCATTAAAGTGAGGCTCACGAGGATCATGCATAAACAAACAAACTTGCTGAACTGCATAAGAAATGTCAGGTCTTGTAAATGTCAAATATTATAGCGCACCAGCCAGACTACGATATAAAGTAGCGTCCGCCACAGCCGGACCTGAACCAGCACTAAGCTTGGAATTAGTGTCAACCGGGGTCGTCACTGGATTACACGAAGACATATTAGCACGTGCCAGAATATCAAGAGTGTACTGCTGTTGAGATAAAAATAGACCAGCCGAAGAACGAGACACAGCAATACCCAAAAAATGGTGTAAAACACCCAAATCCGTCATAGCAAATTCCTTAGATAGTAAGGTAATAATCCGTTGCAAGAGGCTATCAGAAGAGGCTGTAAGCACAATATCATCCACATATAATAATAAATAAACAATGTGAGAGCCATTTCTGTAGGTAAATAAAGACGGATCACATGCACTACTATGAAATCCCAGTGAAGTAAGATAGGTTGCAAAACGCTGGTACCAGGCACGAGGAGCCTGCTTCAAGCCATAAAAAGACTTACGAAGCAGACAAACATGATCAGGCTTAGACCGATCAACAAAACCAGGTGGTTGACTCATATAAACTGTTTCTTTAGGATCACCATGCAAGAAAGCATTCTTTACATCCAGCTGATGTATAGGCCAATTACGCGAAGTTGCAACAGTGAGAACAGTACGAATAGTGATCGGCTTTACAACCGGACTGAAAGTATCCAAGCAGTCAATACCAACCTGCTGCGACTTACCATTAGCACAAAGTCGAGCCTTATGTCGTTGTAAGGTGCCATCAGATTTAAACTTGTGACGAAAAAGCCACAAATTACGAATAACATTCGCACCAGTAGGACGTGGAACCAAGTCCCAAATATGATTTTTCAATAAAGCACTATACTCATCCCGCATGGCAGCATTCCAATTCGGGTCACGGAGGGCATGGGTGTATGAACGGGGCAAGGACGATATGGAAGGTTTGGTGGAGACATTGAGGTTTAGGCGAGTGATCGGTTTGAACACTCCACGTTGAGCCCGGGTGGTCATACGATGAGTAGATGGAGGGGGAGTGGGAACAAGTGGTGTAGCAGGGCCTCGTAAATGGGGCGGGGTATAACGAGGGGAAGGTGCTGGTTGGTTAGGCGTCAAGGAGGTGTGTGTATCAAGGTGTGGGCTGTTGTGTGGGGGGATTGGGCTCGGTCTGGAACAGGGGAAGGTTGTTTGGTGGGGCTGTTTGAGCAGGATTAGGCTCGGTCTGGAACAGGGGTAGGCTGTTTGGTGGGGCGGTCTGGGCTAGTATGGGTAGGTGTGATCTGATTGGGGCGTTTTGGGCTAGGAGTATGGTCAGGGGTGACGGGTTGTGCTAGTTGAGTAGCACGAAGGAACGGGGACGCTTCATCAAATGAAGGATCAAGGAACTCATAGCCATCCGGGGAGACGGGATTACCATCCGCAAAGGGAAAAATAGTTTCGTCAAATGTGACATGACGGGAAATTAACACCTTCCCACTATTGAGGTCCAGACAACGATAACCACGATGATGTGGAGGATACCCAAGAAAGACACATCGAGTAGAGCGTGGGGCGAGCTTGTGAGGGGACTTAGCTGACAAGTTCGGATAACAAAGACACCCAAACACACGAAGATGATCATAGGAAGGATCACGAAGATAAAGAACGGAAGTGGGTGAGCGGAAATTGAGGATTTTTGTTGGCAAAATATTGTGCAAGTACACTGCCATATGGAGAGCCTCAACCCAAAAATGAGAAGGGAGAGAAGCATGAAAAAAAAGGGAACGAACAATGTCGTTAACACGGCGTATCATGCGTTCCGACTTACCGTTTTGTTGGGAGGTTTGTGGACAAGAAAAACGGAAGACAAGACCATGATTAGCGGCAAAGCTATGAAATGAGGAATTATCAAATTCACGCCCCATATCACACTGAAAACATTTTATATCTCGTTCAAACTGAGTGCGAATAAAGTTGCGAAATTGAACAAACTTGGCAAAAACATCAGACTTGTGCTTAAGAGGATACACCCAAAGGAAATGAGTATAAATATCAAGCAGAACAAGATAGTAACGAAAACCGCTTTTACTAACAATAGGTGATGTCCACAAATCACTATGAATAATATCAAATGGTGCGACAGTTACAGAATTGGACTCATAAAACGGTAAGCGAATTAACATGTTTACTAATTTGACACGAATGACAAATGTGGGAGGAGTCCTCCTTATTACATCGAATGGAATGACTACTTCTAAGACTCCTAAGAATTGCTTGACCGGGATGACCAAGACGACTATGCCAAAGACTTGGCGACTCGACATTGAAGGAGACTGGCGATTTTGAGGCAGATGATGAAGTTGACACAACTGGATAGAGCTCCCCGGAGCTATTGCACCTCATAATAATCCTCCCCGTCATAATATCCTTCACAGAAAAACCAGTAGGGTCAAATTCAACGGAAACATTGTTATTACTAGTGAATTGACGCACAGAAATAAGGTTTTTAATTATCTTTGGGGCATAAAGAACATTACGCAGGGCTAAAGGGCGGTTATGGGTGGGAATGTGGGTGTGTCCGGAACCATTAACTGGAATGCTTTTGCCATCGCCAACATAAATATTATCAGTAGTGCTAGTATTGAAAAACTCAGATAGCATACCTGAGTCGGATGTGATATGAGAGGTCGCCCCCGTATCCATATACCATGAATCATCGGGGGGTTGCAAAGTCATTGCATGAAAAGCCTCGTCCAATGATGTGGGCTCCAATACGGAATCCGAAGAAGGAGATACATAAGCCTGGCCCAAACGTCTATTTATACCTGCTGAAGGACCAAAACCACGACCAAAATTTCTGATTTGTTGTGGACGAAATTGTGGCTGCATACCAAACGAAGGGTACCCAGCCCACTGCTGCGTCGGATACGGGCATGGAGCAGGAACCCACTGCATACCAGGCCAGCCATTGTTCGGACCTGCAACGGGAGCAGGCGAGCCCCATTGCACGGGATGCTGTACGGACATCTGCTGACCATCATGGGAATGAGGAACCTGTGGTCGTTGTGGGGAATAATTCCCCCTGCCTTCCCGTTGTTGCTGCGTCCACCGCGGCCGCGTCCACCCCCACGCTGCCGTCGACCACCACGTTGGCCACCATCACGAGGGGCTGTAGTGGGTTGAGGCCAAGAAACATGACCATTCAGAACTGAATCAGTGGCAGCAAGTACTGTATCAGAAGTCGTCTCCTTCCGACGATCCTGACGACGTTTGTTGAGATCGATCTGTGAACAAGCATCAACAAAGGATGGAAGAGGGTTGGTTTGTTGAATGATTGTAGCCACGGTGTCATACGCCACATTCAACCCGTTAACCAACTGAAAAACGAGGCGTTGCTCACTAATGGTGACATCAAGATCATGCAACTGATCGTATACCGTCTTGAGTTGCTTGAAATAATCTTGAAGAGAGGAGCACTCATCAAGAGTCAGATGATTAAATTTGAACTCCAGTTGCGCTGCACGAGCACTCTTATTGTCCTGAAATCGAGACTTCAGAAACGCCCACGCACCATGAGCAGTGTTATCAGGTTTCATGACGGTGAGGACAAGATCATCCGAAATTGTTGCATAAATCCACCCAAGGACGACAGCATCAATTCGCTTCCACAACCGTTCGTCAGTGGTAGAGGGACGAGTCCCCGTAAGATGATCAAGAACCTCATAAGCTTGAGCATGTAGTTTAAACCAAGTGGCCCAAGTGTTATAGAGAACCTTTTCGCCATCGAGAATGAAACGTACATGATGACGGACATTAGAGACGGTCAACGCAGGATGCAAAGGGGATTGAGTGGGCAGTGGAGGAGGAGGAGGCGGTGGGGGATCCACTGCCATTGTTGCTTCTCAAAGGGTTTGTGTTTTTTTTTTTTTAGGGTTTAGGGAAGAGGCCTCGAAAGGCTACTGATACCATGTAAGATGAATATACTCCCTGAGGGATTCATTATCATTAACTGAATATATATATGAGTTTACAAGGGTACTATCGTAATTACATAAATACACTATGTCTAATATAATTACATTATATTCTCCATTAAATTTTATACATTTTTTTGTTTGTACTGATGTTTGTTTTGTCCCTTAAATCATTTCTTTAAGGCATAAATAACAATTATTAATCGATTTTAATATGTGTTTAAATTAATATTTTTGTCTTAATCGAATATGTATTTCTTTATAAAAACATATATTGATATATTTCTTTTTTTTTTATGTTTGTTTTGTACATAAAATAGGTCGCTAATGTAAAAATCACAATTATTAATCGATTTTAATAGGTATATCAAATTCTTATTTAGTCTAAATAAATATAAATATCTTTGATGATAAAAACATATATTAATAAGGTGTATGCACATTTTAGAAATTACAATATTTAATATTAATATGGATGCAAGTTTTATATGGAGTTGAAAACTATTTAATCATTTGAATATACATCAATGTCAATTAATTATCACATAAAGCGTAAAGTATTATTATAGGTATATATATTCAAAGTATAATTTAATGCATTCATTTAATTTTAACAAGGCTTTTGAGGTAAATTATTTTACTATGAACAATCATAGATACTTTATATATTTTTTTTTATTTTTACAACTTAAACAAGTTTGAGATTCTGCCAAGATTTATTCTTGCTTTTGTCCTCGATTAGAACTCATAGTCATATACAATTCTCCACCTACAAAAAAATCATAATGATAAGAGCTCAAACTAAAGAGACATACCTAAATCTTCAAATGAATACAACATTTCCAAAGAGGGAAAACCGAAGAGAGGAATCAGCGTACATTGTCTCAAAAGACCAAACGATTCATGATATGTTCCAATATAAAAAGCATTGGGCATCTCATTAGTTGAACCCATTATCTTGTCTTCCAACAACAAGGGATTGAATGCACACAAGGATAGCTACTCGCCTCCCAATTCAAACATAGTGTGAATCGCATCCGTAAAAGGTTGATACTGACCTATCAAAATTAGAAGCGCCGTACAAGAAATTCTTACAAACAAACCCAATATAGAGGATTGAAAAAATGGTACGGTGATTTTAAAAAAACATGCTCAGATACTATGTTCCCCATACTCCTTCATCACCAATATTGCGTAGGATTTACGAGGCCCCAACTCCCCTAGTTCCACCTTAGCGTGGTGTTGATATTTTACTAACCCAAGAAATCCATTAACCTCAAACACCCGCACTTTTTCCTCCATACATTTACCCCACAACTCATTCGGGAAATCGAGCATCCCAAACAATTCAACCCAAAAATCAAAAGTCAAAAGAAAGCACCAACACCCATCTTTCCAACCAACCCAATGGGATGTTTCTTCGGAGAAACAATGGCTATAAGGCCATGTAATGCCTCTGTCTGATATACAAATAACCGGGTTCCTAATCTCACAAATGTGAAAATCCGAGTTAATGAGTTTCCAATAACCAAGGACAACATCATATATATCTCAATCTTTGGAGCTATCAGTCTATGGTCGGGATATACCACATGGTCCAAATATGCTATCCTGACACCCTTATACTCCGCAGTTAGGCAATAGAACCCAAATCCAATTAAAAACAACATCGACATTGGAGTTGTTCGATGGGGTTTTTTTCAAGGTTTTGTGGTAAGGACTTATGAGAGGGTTTTGCGACAGTATTTTTGGTAGGTTGCCCCTCCTTTATACTTCGTATACCATACATTGTCATTTGTGAGTATGTATTTACTGTTTAGCTTAGTTCATAATTACACTCTCACTACTACCATGTGTTTAGCTTAATTAATTTACTTTTTATTTTTGTCTGAAAAATGTTATGTTTAGGTTAATTGATTTTTTTTTTTTTGTCTTAAAAATGTACATGACAAGAACCGAACCTCCCAAGCTTATTATTTAGATATGAGAGCTCTAACCACTTGAGCTAGTTATTTTCTTATGTTTAACTTAATTGATAATTACACTTTTGAGTATCCCAAATATATATATTTTTTTTGATAGATAATAAATGAGGTCGTGTCCACAAACCGGACGCACGACCAAAGTCATCCACTCGGGATGAAACGATTATAACGATTACAAGCGCTTTGAGGTCTAATACAAACAAGAAAAAGAGACTCCAAAAAAACCTTAGACCTAGCATCCGATGACACTCTTGGCCACTCACCTATGACCTAGGATCCGAGTGAGAAACTCGCTAAGGGGAAACTAGACTAAAAAATAATAATCTCTAAATCAAGACTCTATAAAACATGACCCTCAAAGCAATAGACGACCAGCCAACAACAACTAGCTACCTAAGCAAAGTAAAACAAGAAACAATAAAACATAACAGTAACAAAAAAAACATACATAAAACATCCTAGCAGACTAACACTACAACTAAACAATAACTAAGGCAAAGACATGAAGCTTGCACAGCACATGAGCACATGAGCACACTAATACCAAAGCTTCCAAGAGAAGCCAAATAAAGCAACAAGCTTGCAAGACAAGCTTGATTCTGCCCACAAAGAGGACATCCATGCCCACCGCGTCAGTAACAACAACAACAAATATGGAGGATGGAGAACAACATTGATAGTGACAAAAAATGATGAGATGATGTTGATTTTGGCGAAGCTTCCAAAAACTGAAGTAGCAAAACATTAGATCTGAATGATGATATGGCAACAAGTTGGGCCCGAGCGTTAACGACGACGATGACGATGATGATGGCAATGACGATGACTTAGAAACTTGATCAATAGGAACCAAGCAAAGTTATCTGATGAGGCTAATAAAGGTGCGATTAATGGGCAAAATGGTTTCATTTTCTATAAAATGATTGAGAAAAGAAAAACATGGGTAAACAAAACTGGGTATATGACTCTAACACAGAGGATATAGCAGAAAAACGTTGGCGAGATATACAGAGCAGCCTTGGTAATGGTTGTAGAAATCTGCAAATTTGGGATGGATGGTGAAGACGGCTGGGACATTGTTTCTAGGGTTTAAGGGTAGCTTCATTTCTAGAGAGAGGTCAGAGACTCTCTCTCTAGAAAGCTTTTTTCTATTCAATATGTGGTTTTTTGAGTATCCCAAATATATTAATTAAAACTTTGAATATCCTATTTATCATTTCTAATAATATTTTGAACCCTTTTCTAATGTTAATTACAATCGGTGTGTCTAAAATGAAACTCCATTAGTTTTTGTTGTCAAAATGAAGATGTGTTACATAAACACTTGGTATTAGTTTACCAAATAACTATTGACGCATTCTATTTAGCGGAACATCAATTCTTTTTTACAGTAAAAATCATACCAAAAAATGCCCAAAAACTCCCTACGAAAGAACCAAATCATCCTTACAAAAACCTCCAAAGAATCCATATAGTTCGCCAAAAATACCAAAACCATCTTAAACATTCCTAGAAAATACATATCCCCAATATGTTTTATCTAATTTTCTTTTTATTAAAGAAAACAATGTTCTATAAGTACCAAAAAAATTTCAAAATTCCATTACGATGCCCATTACACCACAAAAAAAGGTAAGTGATAATAGGCCAGATATATATGGACCGGGTGTGGCCATATCCATATATCTTTTTGTTACCCATGCATATCCATGTCCATTTAGAAAAAAAATTCATCCATTCGTATACATATCCATTGGATGAACTGGTCAATGGATGCCTGTTAGATATCCATTTAGCTCAAAAAGTTTTTTTTTTTAATTATTTGCTACATCTAAAAAAGAATTTGTTTGCCATTTTAACAAAATTAATGGAAAATCTAAACACCATTATAAATGATATTTTGTATAAGCACAAATTCGTAAAAGAGACCATCTATTTCTATCATAAAAGTAGACAAGCACTTCGTAAGCTAAGTTGTCCCAAGCCCAATTCAAATCAGAGCTTTATTATGTTTGTTGGGCTAGCATGGGCTCCGTCTACTTCTATGATTAAAGTAAACAATCTCTCCCAAGACTAGTTGATGTATAAGTAACTTAATTTTTTATGCTAACAACCATGAAATTATTATTTAAATCTATTGTTTGGCATATATCTACGGTAAATAATGGGATACAAGTGTTAAAAACTTTGATGAGGTTTTCCCTCGGTGAATAAATGGGTAATGAAGCCCTTAGATGGGGAAAAAAATAATTAAAAAAAATCAGTGATGATTAAATGAATTTGGAGCTTCATTCTCATCTAGTTAGTTGGATCCTAAAATATTTGCTAAAAATGGTATCTAGTAAACTTTTGTTTTTAGAATACATGTGATTTCATATATTCAAAGCAATACCGCATTTGCAATTGATGTCAAAGTACAATGAAAACAAGTATAACAAAATCAAACGACAATCTTGTTTGATTGAACTGAGGATCATTTATGTCAGATCTATCATACTTGCATAACATGTATACAAATATCGTTGTTTTAATATACAACCTTTTACAATGGGCTTTCTTGATCCAACGCAGTCGCGAAGAGGAAGATATTGATATAATAGAGTATATGTAGATATGTCAATATTTTCTGATTTGGAAAGGATATGATTAGTCCCTTGATAATTATAGCATAACATATCACTTGATTATAGGATAGTATAATCTGTTGTAATCATTAGTCCTTGATCTTGGCTTGTAATCTCTAGTATGAAATCCTAGCTTGCACTCTCCAGTGATTACGGAATTAAATGAACTTCTTTCATGGTATCAGAATTCTAGGTTGACTTTCCCACACACTTCCTCCTCAACTTAAGTCTTGAACCACTGTGCACAACTCCTCATCAGCCACCATGATTGGCAGTCCTTTCCCTCCCTCACCTTCTCCTCTTCACTTCCCCCTCAACCTAAGGAATTGAAATAACTTCTTTTATGGTATCAAAATAACATCTTCAATGACTTGTATACTATTTTATTTCAAAGCTTCGTGAATTTATTGTGTGTGTCTATTACAGTATTGCCTTTCACAAATTATTAGAAAAGACCGTCTACTCTTATTATAAAAATAGACCAATTATTAATAAGCCAAACTTCTTAAGCTTTCTACAAGCTCAAATTGAGCAACATGGTTTGGTCTACTTTTATAATAAAAGTAGACGATCTCCCACCTGACTAGCTGATTACCTTTATATCGTTTTTTTTTCTTACATTAGCTGTATTTTTTTACTTACAATTCGTAATTCCGACTCGAGTTTCCTATTTTGCTTTTGGAATTTGACTTCTTTGTTTAGGGATAGTGATTTGGTAATGGTCAAATTTTAACTTTAGAGGTATATCTTACGGAGTTTTCTTACTTTTTTTTGTGTAGCTCCTATTATTGGGAGATCACAACATTTCACTCTAGTATATAAAAACCTATCAATGATTTGTAAAAAATGCATAAAGGTATATATAAATATACTCTAGAATATATATTCTTTGGTGTATGCAATAGGTCCTGTCAGATTGTTTAACTTTATACCTAACACCACATGATCTATAGAACAAATCTTTGACTTGGGAGCTCTCCAGACAAGCCTCTCGAGAACCCCAGAATCCCAAATTTTGTATTTTTAGAATAACTTAAAAGAGGAATTAGTTCTCTTAGAAAACTTATAAAAAATATATGTCAAAGGCCTTTATTTATTAAAAGGGAACTACACAACAAATAAAGCAAAAATGGGGGATGTCGGTACATTGAACAACGATAGGAGTGTTTAACACGGCTTAAATTTGAAAAACTCAGATAAAATTCAGAGCAACTTAATAATAAAAATTTTGAAATTTTGAAACATCTAATAAAATTCACTATTTTTTTGACAAAATTTCGTATACGTATTCGTTTATTCGCATTTCATTCGGAAAGGCAGAGTATTTTCGAGTTACAAACGACGATAACCTTTTTATACGTTTTGCACGTGTTTTTTTGGAAAAAATATGACAATATGCCGTTCAAACGCGTTTTAACTGACTGAGAGATTAACTATAAAGTCTATAGTAGTCCAAAAAAGGATATTGGAGAAAATAAGTACTTTATTCAATAGGATTTTTTTTTTGTTAAAAATTCAATAGCAAATTTGTTGGAAAGACTAAGAGTAAGGATGATAGCGTGTAGAGTAGCTAGCGAGCTAGTCCTTCTCTACTCGAGTTTGAAAAGATTCATTTAGGCCTAGTTTGAATAGACGTAGTGGTCCGTAGATATAGTTTAACTCGAGATTGAGCTCAATTCGAGTTCGACCATTTTACTTTTCGAATAAATTTTCTTTAAATATAAATATTTAAAAGAATAATTAAATGAAGGAAACCAAATGTTACTTTTCCATAACCTTAATTTAGTCATACTCTTCATAAAAAAAATATAGTCAAACTTTTTTAAGATTACATATTAAAATGATAAATATAAAAAAATACGATCTAGACAAAGTCTTTAAAAAACGTTCAGAAAAATTGAGAAAATTAAAATAAATTCAGAAAACATAAAATAAGATATGATAAATAAAAATAAGGACATGTCCTCAATCTTAGTTTTTCATCGTTTACCTCTTAAAATAATTCAATAGTTATATAGACATATTTGATTCAAGTATTTTATGTTTATCTTTTGAGTTCATAATTTAAATTGAAAATAAGATAAATTATTGATGTTTATCTTCGAAAACAATTTCTACAAGAATATGGAAAGTCGGTTTACAGAGTCCTCATGTGCTACGATTAGGGACTAATGTACCCAGCCCTACACCAGATCAACCAATCAGATACACGTACCGTGATAATCAATAATCAACATCGTACTTTCTCTCCCTATATAAAGCACCTCCATCCTCATAATTTGTCACAACCAAGATTACCAACTCTTAAACCCTTCTTCACGTATAAACCGCCTCTCCAAGTATACACCCCTCTCCACGTATCATCTTCCTTGTTCCTGCTTTTCACCCTTCTCACCCCCTCCTAAAAGCAACTGAATATTAGCAAAGAGTATTAGAGTATCAAAGATGAAAGGTAAATGTGCCCACCTTCACTTTATTGGAGACAGATGCGCGGAGTGCATGAAGAATAAGGAAAGCTGTGGCAACCCATCTACCGTACCATTCAACTACCTTCGACCTAACTTGAGCATGAGCATGAAGGCAATTAAAATCTATAAACACCGAGACTTGCGTAGCCTCACAAGTAACAAGAAACTCCAGTTGGTCCTCGACTTGGATCACACTCTAGTCCATGCAAAAGCCTTGGAAGACCTTACCTTGGAGGACAAGCACTACCTTATAAAGCTAGCATCGATGGGTGATGATGCAGTTTCTCACTTATACATCATCAATCTTAAAGGTCAACTTATGCTACTCAAGTTGAGGCCAGGAGTACACTCTTTTCTTAAAGAACTGAGCACCATGTTCGAGTTGTCTATCTATACCATGGGCACTCGTGCCTATGCACGTGAAGTGGAGAAGAAATTACT
>CAAKMY010034607.1:679-13271 GCA_901111285.1 Corrigiola litoralis | reverse complement strand
AATTCCGCTGCCAAACAGTCCGACCACAACCGAGGTTGTGGTCGCCGCTGAACTTTTTTGCTCAAAAGTCAATTAATAACAAGAAATCACATCACATTTAGGGACATATGGTAGTCGGTTAATTAAGATAGTGGTTAAGTTGGCTAATTTGTAGCTTTTGTTTTTGAACAATGAATCAGCTTGTCCCTTCAACTGTGTACTCTTTTCATTCAATGAACAATGAATCAAATGTCATTTAGTCAGTTGAACATGTGTGTGAGGCAAATTAATTTGATCCAACAATTTCATTGAAAACAAGTGAGTTGTTCTTACAATATTGCATTGAAAAACCAATTTCATTGATAATGATAGGAAATTTAAACGATACAAAATGGTTCCATTATGGAACTTTGATGTCTAATGACCAAATTAACACCTAAAATTGGCCATTAACTTGATGAATCAAGCTTGCATACTAAGGTGATACTACTAGGAGCTTATATAGCTCATTTACATCATAAACTTCATCAATACAACCAAGACACATAAGACCACCACAAAATAGAAAAAACTTGATGTGCCCTTCATCTTCTTCTTCTTGTTCTTTGAGATCTTCAATTCAGCCCCCAACTTGTTGTTTTCAGTAGTCAAAGAGATACATTGACCCCTAACCATTGCAAGTTCATCTTTCAACTGTCCCACATTTTCTTTCAGTTTCTTCTTCTCGTCAAGGAGTGAGTTAATCACATCTCTCTGCCATGTAGCTTGTTCACTATCAAACCATTGAAAAAACTTACAACCCTTTGCTTTAGTCGAACGATCATAGTAGTAGCATCCCCAAAATCTCCGCCCTGGGTTAGATCTTGTCCACCCTTGCTCCAATGGTGCTGGCTTACGACATATACAATGAGGACTGCCATTTGAGTAGTCACTTGAACATGCCATTTGGAAAATAAAGAGAGAAAGGGGCTATTGAAATTAGGTGGAAAGAGGTATGAGCAGTAGAGAGAAGAGAGACAGAGAATGAAAATGCAGAGGGAGAAGTGAAATAAAGGGGGCAGAAGGAGTATTGTTATGTTTCCTTGAATTAATTAGATTAGGGGGGTGGTTATGCTCAGGGAAACTAATTTCGAGGAAAACATTGAATTTGGAGGAATAAGGTGAATCAGGGGAAAGAGGGGAGGGGGGAGGGGTGGCTGAAGGAAAAACCGGTGTTCAGGGAAAAAAAACCAAAGCTCAGGTGAACGGAATTCATTTATGGTGGTTGAGCCAAACGGTTCACCTCTTATTAGGTGGTTTGCCACAAAAAAAAATTGTATAAGGTGGTTCCCCACAAATGAGGTAATTTATAAGGTGGTTTCCCACAATTTGAGCTTTTTCTTATACTTTTTCAGATTAGGTACAAGAAAAGCACTAAAAGTACAAGATTTCTAGGGTGGGAGCACATGCTCCCGGGAGCACCTAAGAATTTTCCCATTTTTCTTCCGGAGCGATCCTTATTTTTTAAATTCCAGTTAGCGTCCTTCATGTTTTGCAAATTTTAGTTCGTATCCAAATTTAAAAATTATTTCCAGCCAATACCTCTCAGATTTCATAGTAGTGTAATTTATGAACAAAAAAACTTCTATTTTGTCAAATTTTTTCAAAATTAAGAAATAAGTTGAATTTTTATTTTTTAAGGCAATTTTTAATATTTATATTAAAATTAAACGTAATAAACAACACAAATAATATTTGTTTCCTTTTCCTTTACATTTCAACATAATCTAGTTAAACTTGTTAACGATAAAAATAATAGTTCTTCTATAAACAATTAATGGTTCGAGTTCGGATTTCGAAAATTCAAGAAGCGGTACCGATTGGGTCAGTTCCAAAAATTAGGAATAGTAACCGTTAATAATGGATCAAGTTCTAGTACTATACCCACGGGTTTTATAGCTATCCAAATACATAACTGGATACATGAACTTTTGAAGAAGAGTAAGACTTCGGTGAGATCGGTGAGACGGATCCAAAACTAACCCAAACTGATATGCAGGTCAAACAAAATGCCTATCCACACGCAAACGATAAAATCAAACATGCACACCTCCTTTCTCCTTACTCTTCCCTTTCCACAAACACTATCTTCACATTATCTCTCCACCTTCCTACTCCCCCACCTTTTTCTCTCTCCTGTTCCCATTCCCCGTCGTTTCTCTCTCCTACTTGCTCCTCTCGGGCTCACTGCAGATAGGCATTGGGGTGGGTTCTATATACGGGGATATGATTGGTGTTGCGTTGGGTTTGTTGGGCGGGGATGAGGTAGAATCGTGCGCTTCAGGTTTGAAACGATGGGCGAGGGTGAGGTTTGATTTGGTGCGGGCTAGGGGTTTTCTTGGTTTCAAGGGTTTCTAAGGGAGAGAGGAGGGTTGGGAGGTGAAGTCGTGAAGGAATGTCACGAGGGTGGGCATCAACAAGAGGGTTGGGGATTAGTGCAATGGAGGGTGGTGGTTTGGGAGGGGAAAGGTGGAAGGGGATGCGGGTGGGGTGGGAGGGTTGCAGAGGAGAAAATTTATAGCAGGTCTCTGAATTGGTCATTGTTTACTTGCCTCGTCGAACAACAAAAGAAACATGTTTTATGTTCAACTATTGTTTGGTCAGTGCGATGCACAAAATTTTGAAAGAATGCCTTTTTTCCGAAAATATTTATTTTTTTTATTAGCATGGTTATTTAGGTTGAGTTGTCCAAGTATGTACTCCCTTTATTAGTAATAATTCAAGATAACACTTTGACCATTTTTGTGTGATTATATATTATTAATTTTAATAAGCTTTTATGAGAGATAATTTAATATGTTTGTATTGTTACATCATACTTATATATTGACCGTTAATTTTTTTTTGTAGTGTTAAATTGTACTTATATGGCGTGTTTATGAATTGAAAGATATAGTATTAAGAATGAGAATGGATGTTCAATACTTCAATAACTAATGTGGTGAGGTCATTTTGGTCAATAGTGTGATGGTTGATGATATGGTATTCCACGTGGCTTGCTCTTGTAAGTGCAACGCCGTTTAATATATTTTATACAGAAGATATATAGATAGAGATAGAGATATAAAAGTATCATCTTTGTCTTTAACATATGAACTTTTGAGTTAAAATACCCATCATATTTTTGTTTTGAGTTACATATATGTGTAACTGGTGTAGAGATGACATTTGCACATTGAAGAGTGAACATCTATATCTATAATCTATACTATTATCTTATAAACTTAAGAACTCCTAAATTTGGCCACCTGGCCCATATTAATTAGCCCATTTAATAGCACACCCAGCCCAACCGTCCAACACATACCCTCACTTAATAACACACCCAGCCCAACCGTTACATATCCTCACTTCTTTGCAATTCAAAAAACGGGTATGAAAAGACCAACAGTCTTCGGACCATCGTTCTCTTTGATACTGAATGCCCTGAATGCGAAAAGACGCGGGTAAATCTCTTCCCCTGTAAGAATTTTTGCTTTCCTCCATTACTCTGTAACAGATCTCCCATTAATTCACAAGCATTTAGATCAATGAAGTTTAGTAGGCACATTTTGTAGTATATAAAAACTGACAAATATCACCACTTTCCATGGTCTGTTAGTTTTACCATTATAAGGTTCATGACCTCTTTTTGTTATTGATTTTGTTTTGTAGATTATACTATGATTATGTTTCATGTGGTTATTTAAGATGTTATTAGTTATTATTTCAACATGGTATTCCATTTGGTGAGCTAATTTGTTTACCCTGTTGTTTTGTGTATATGCAAATGTCTGATAGGAGGTGAAAGTGGTGAAGGAGCTTCTTCGACTTTGCCTTTCACAATATTGCAGGTTTTTATTCGACTTTGCCTTTCGCACTATTAATGTTATTCAATTTCCAAATTTGCAGCATGAGCACCACGGTAAGGAATAAGTGAAAGTGGTTTTGGTCCTATTAATTTTTTGTTTGCTCTGCCATTATTCTTGGTATGTGATTCTATCAAATAATCAACGGTGAGAGGAAGTAGCACAATGTTAGTTTGTCAAAATGGTTGGCACGACTTTGCATCTAATTCATAAAAAGAGTTTAGAATTTAAGATTAAGTTGTGAAATTGGTGGTAGTATAATATTAGACAGTTAGCACATGGAGGTGGACATGCCAAATGAGCGGGCATTGTAGGGAAGGGAGTGAGTGGTAGTTTCAGGAACTTGCACAGTTGCGCCAGATTGTTTTGCTCAATATGTTGCAGTGTAGGAGAACTACAAAGTGAAGTTGCCAGTTAGATCCATTTGTCTTTCTCTGCTGTAAATGATATGATGGTGGTTTAAAGTTTGAACAATGCATTTTTGTTTTTGGTACAATCAAGCAATACAAGTATGCGAAGCTAAATGATCAGCTTTGCTGAGTATTTGCATCTCTGTACATGACTTAGTATAGTGCGAATTCTAAACTGATTGCAGTATTCATACAAAGGAAGGATTTGGTTGGGAGCCAATCCTCATATAAGGGGACAATTTTAAGGAAGTGTGTGAAAAGGCTGCCTCAAATGATCTTTAAAACAGCTCAAACTGAATTCAAGAGTTAATTGATCGCATATTGTGGAAACTATTCGGGATTAATATTTTATATTAGAATGCTTCCTGTATGTTTTGCAACTTTGCATAGGAACTACGCTTTCATAGGTTGGAGGAGCGTATTTGATTTCATTTCATCAGTTTTCCACACTTATGCTTACTATTAGTCAAAGGTGGGATTAGAAGTGAACTTTGAGGTGTAGGATGCAAGTAGATCTTGACTTATCAATTTTGAAATCCTTAAAGATCTCTTCCCTGTTTATGCTTCCAATTCCTTAAGCATTTTACTGTATGACGAATACTTTATGTCTGTTCTAGAGGGCAACATTTCTCAATCGGTATAATGATTTTGGTATTGAAATTTTAGAAACTTTCCTTAATGTCAGACTGAGTATTTATTTATGTGGTTGTCTGATTTTTCTTTACCGATCTGTAATGTGTAATACCGATTTGTACGCATGTCAGGTGTAGAGCCAAAAGTTCAATTTAACAGATTTGTAATCATTATTATTTCAAATTTCTAATAAATATTAATTTATGATTTTCTTAACCAAAAAAAAAAAAGATACATATCTTATGTGTCTTCGTGGTGCATATTCCCTCCATGTAGGCCATCCCTAAAAGTTTAGTCTACATCGTCTTTGTTCATGAGGTATATTTTTGGAAGTAGTTATGTGCTTTTTATTATGACAAGTTTGAATTGTGGTGCTGCATTACAAATGTCTGATATTGTAGGCTGCTTTGCTTTAAAAAATTTATATACTTTCATTGACACTGATCTTCCCTCTATACTTATGCGAACTTTGTGTTTGTCAGGCTGGGAAGGTTGCGAAACAAGTATACTGTGTGCTTCCTGTGTATGATAAAATAATCCCGACCCTTCTCTGTGGTGGTGTATGGAATCTATCAAAGGTATGTTCATTTACACCAGGTGTTTCGATAGGCCTATGCTAGCGAAGCCGATAAAAGGGGTTTCAGAAATTATATATAAATTTCATGATATGGTATTTGCCTGCGAGTACAAGTATGACGGAGAACGTGCTCAAGTAAGTTTCATTATTACTCTTTCGCTTTCCCCTGATTAATTATGGGTATTGTATCATTGCCATTTGTATTTTTTTGCTGAGAATCAGGTGTGAGGGAGTGCAAAAGTTCTCCCACCCTTGGAACGCATGACCTGGGTTGGTTTCTCATCTTCCCTAGGGAGGGGTTCACCTTAGCTTTCCTGGTCTCGCCTATAAGTATCTAACATGGATATATGTCCAGATTTTGGATACAACCATTTCTCAAAACATTTGCATGTGTTTGGCCTAAATTAAGGTCCCCATACTCATCTAAGAGTGTTTGTACTCTGTACTAATCAACTGAGGATCCATTCAAGCTTCAAACTTGAACATGTCCAATGTAAATCTTGATCATAAAATTAATGTCATAAATCTTTGGAAGAATTGAATTGGGTTGAAAGGTGCAAGTGGCTTGCAAATAGGCAGCAAAGAGATAGAGAGGAAGGGAATGGTAGCGGGATGGTCTAGGGCTCAGGGAAGGACCCGGGGGGGTGAGTGTAAAGTGTGCAACTGTTCATATTAGGGTGGTTGACATCAGAAACAGGGTGAAGGAAAGGAGAAGAAACATCATAGAGGTTCAGTACTTTAATATTGGATTATCTGCATTGTTTAAAAGGCCAATGTCATGTATAAGAGGTGAAGGTATCCCTCTTTTTAATACTGGTCTCCTTGCCAGACCGGTATCAATCACTAAGCTGCACATTTCAATAACCTCAATCACTTAGCTGTATATCCAAAAACTATTCGACTTGAAATAGTATAGGAATTATCGGTATCAAGTCTAAGGCATGTGAGTGAAGGAAAAGGATCCTTGCATACCTCGTAAGCTTTGCGCTAAGTATCTCGGATAATGTTGCATTAAAAGATACCATTTTGTCTTGATCATTAGTGTTGTTCATATTAGCCTTGGTATCATTGCCATTGCTTGGATTGTTATTTTGTGTCTCTTGGAAAATTGGTCTTGGCATTCTGGCCGTTCATCAGTATGGCCGCTTGATCATACGCCCTTGCTGCTTCCTCTGCTGTCTCAAATGTTCCTAACCATACCCTCTTCTTCCTGCAAGAATGAGAGTAGATCAGACCATCTATATATAAACATTTGTATAATGTAATACATAAAACTAAAACACTTAACACATTATGGAACAATCTTCCCAAAAACCAATAATGCCACAAGGAGAAACTGAACATAAACTTCTAGCTAGGAGCACGATAGAAGTATGATACTACTTTCACATAATGCTGACTGATTGATAATGTAAAGCATAGACGTATATCTAGCTAGAATTCTGGGAATTAAAAATAGCCTACGCAATGAGCTGACAACATAGATATGTAATCTATACATATAGGCTACAAGACTGTGAGAATGCAGCTACTATTAGAATATAACTGGCCTTATTCATCAGTAAATACTTTTGGTCGAACTGTTTATTTTATTTTTTGATATAACGTTGAGTTGGTTTTTTATACAACAAGCTAGAATCGATAGTGAGAAAATCAAACTTAGCTGAAATTTGCTTGAGTTTGGGTGATTGAGATTTTAGTTGCAATCTGAAATAATGGTGGTTATGTTGTCGTATATGTGGGCTGGTGTGATGCCGTTTTTTGATAGTGTTAAGCCATATACAAGAGAGATATATCAAGGACTTTGTTAATAAAAGTATGAAAATTGTAATATTTATTAGAAAATTTCTCACTGATCATCCTAAAATTGAAAAAAAATACATTGCTATCATGATTAGGGTCATGAAAAGATATACCTAAAACTTTCTATTTCGATTGAAAAATTGAAAATGTCATGTTTGCATTTTTATAATATTTATTATTATTTCAATTTTCTAATAAATATTAATTTATGATTATATGAGGAGAAAAAGATATACATTAGAAATAAGATATTGTAGTAAGACCCAATAAAATCCTATTACTTTTGGAGGAGAAGAGAACTCACGAGGGTGCCACAAAGGAATCACGCACATAAATGTTTCCGCCAGTTGTTAAAAGCATGAGTCTACCATCATTAGTGAATTTAACTATATTGGCATCAGAGAAGTCTCCTCTAATAAATAGTCCAACTGTGCTACACCTTTACTTTGGTATACTATAATCTGCACAAGTCACCGTTTGTGGATAGATTACCTATTACTTGGTGTGGTTGATCCCTTGATTGAGATAAACAGTTTGGATTTGCTACACCTTTACTTTGGTATACTATAATACTTTAGATTGTCCTCCTGATGATATCGTAACCTGCAGTATCTTGAGGCTCCTGTGCGTCCAACCCCTAAAAAAAATGCTCCACATTTGTCAGAATCTCAGGTGAGGCTTTAATTCATAAGCTCTTACGCTTTTCTGTTCTCAGCAATGCATAACTATGGGAATGATTTAAGTATAGTTTGCGAGAATTCGCAGGAATGATGTGTGCATAACTATTTTTTGTTATTATTTTGAATACTTGAGCCGGAGATTAGATTTAGTTTGATCCTAGCAAAATCAATGACTTTTTGTCTGGAAGAAGAAAACAATATATGCTTGGTGTTTGCTTTGTTCTATACTTTCAATGAGAAGTGCAATTATTTGTTGTGTATGCTATGAGATTTTTGCTAATGTATTAAAAGATGGAAAACGTGCACAACATGAATCTATGTGTTTTTGAGTGCCTGGTATTTGTATCAATCAATATATGCGCTATCGAATCCAACAAGAAAGAGCACCACTTTGGCTTGGGAGAAACATAAATTGCTAGAGGGTTGTTATTAGACACACTAATAGTTAGTGCTGCCACTCAAGAAAGCCGAAATCCTGAAACTACATTGATAATCATAGTCGCCACTCACCTGCTCATGATCAATGTTTGTGCAGAAAAAATTTAAATCAAGTTACTGTGTTATTTAAAAAAAAAAAAAATTCAATTATTCATTGTCTGCGTCCTCATCTAAAAAAATGTAAGCGGTTGGAGCGATTGGTAGATTGGAGTTTCTTCCACCACTACCAATCTCCATGAATGACCATTTGCTTTACAGAATGTTAGTTTCAATAGCACAAAGAGTAAATATACATGATAAAGAACCAATTGCACAATCATAAACCATATTAGTTAGCAAAAATACTGAGAACATGCAGTGAACGCTTAGGTGCTTGATAAACTTCAGAAACCGAGTCAAACTGAGCTAACCACCAAGGTCCCATCAATGACTTAAGTTGAAGAGGCAAATCCCTTATGCAGAAGAGTGAAATAGTTACTCTTAGCCAAAAATGCACTGTCAGTAGTTCAAGAATAGTACCCGTTCTTCTCCAAGTACAGAGCCAGACACACACTACCCCACCCCACCCCTCCACCCATGACTATATTGAAATTGAAGATAATGTTACTTGGAAAAACTTATTTTCGTTTTAAATGTTGAGCAGGAAATGATAACAAGTTCATACGCATGTATCCCATTATTCCCTCGCTTCCATCCTCTTTAATGTAGAAGAAAAAAAATATCCTTATTATCCAGTAGAAGAAATCCTCCAGATTTTTAAAATGGATGGTTGACAACTCTAGATTTCTCAAGTTGTCAAAACTTTGACGGAGACAAAATTCCTTAAAAAACACCTGCAACCAAAAATTGTTCGATAAGACACGATAAGTGTCAACCATAGAAACAAATTGATTTTGTTCAACTAAAATTCAATTAAGTTATAACACTCACCTAGCTAGAAGGGCCTCCAAGACAAAGCTTTTCTTAATTACAAGAATCTGCAAGAACCTTGATCAGCCCATGTAAAATGGTCATGCCATTTAATTTCACCACTTTATGTAAACTAATAAAAGCTGAGACCAGACTCGGATAATCTCCAAGCTCGAGTGAATTGATGCCATTGACAACCAAGTGATTTATGTTAGGTGCATTGTGGTGTAGACTCTGTATATTTCTTAAACGTAATGTCTAAAGTAGTGGAATATTGAAAATAAGATCTCTCGATCCATCATCTGTTAGTGGCAGGGTGGCAAGCTCACGAATTGCTAGCATCCTAAAGCCTCCATAATTTCCAAACTGAAGTGATTTGAATGTGCCATCGATGTAAGGTCACCACTATGCTTTGTTAGTTTTTAGGTACCCTTTCCGCCAATTTTACAACTCTATTATATATGCCCATCCTTTCCCCCTCCTTACATGGATTGGCAGACTTTTATATATGTGCAGATTGCCCCCGGTATCTATTTCTCATTGTCTCCTTTTATTTTAAAAATTTGTCATTATTGTGAGAGTAAAATGGAACGAGTGATTGATTTAACTATTACATGTATAATTGAGTATGAACAGTGGCAAGTAAAAGCTTTTGGGAGCTTAAGAGGATCTTCAAATTCCCTAGGAATTACTTAAGACTTAAGAGTAAAAGAGATCTTATATTTTTCCTATACTACTTCTTTCATATAACCTCACCCAAGGTACTAATGTTGGCAACCTCCATAATTCCTTTTTATTTTTTCACGTAACTATTTATTAGCAATTAAGTGTCGGTTGCTGGCTACTCTCATATAAACCCCTTTACAATACTACTACTTTCACAATACGACACCCACGAGACTAAAGTTGGCAACATGCATAATTCCTTTTTTATTTTTCCACACAACTTCCAGCTGTTAAGTTTTCATTAGCAATTAAGTGCCGATTGCCAAATACTCTCATATAACCCTCTTTATGTGTCTGTTATAAACGAAATTCACTATACATGCAGGGGTAAAATGATTCCATAAGTTCTTATTTTATTTATTACTTATGTGATCTATATGAAAGAACATGTCCCAAGTTGAACTAGGGAGGACAGAGAGTTAAAAGAGAGCCGGAAGCTGATAACATAACCTGATATGAAAAAATTATTATACACATTACAGAACTATTAAAACACAAATGAAAACAAGTAGAACACAAAATGAAGTAACTGAACTAGCGGGAGGCATAGATAACTGACATACCTTCTTATCAAGGCTTATGACTCTGGTGCAATCTGTCTCAGCTTTGACAAAGCTGTAATAGACCAGGAATTTTAGTGTATCAAATGTAGGAAAATCAGATGATGGTGTCAACTACATCACCTGTTCTAAAATGAGGCTTAAACGAGGATGATCAGTATTCTACGCATTAATGAAAAACCCAGCGTCAGAAAGGCATTTCACTTTGGCTACAGAAGGTAGCAAAGCTCGGAATGGATCACATCACAGATTATCACCCAGACCACAAGCAGAGCTTCCGCCGAGAATTGCCTGCATATTGCAAATGTTTATTTCTTTGTTATTACAAATAATAGTGCCACATTGGGTGAAGCCAAATTCCATAACATGGTCACACCTGTTGAGCATTCTTCATCCCTTTAACTAATAAGTCGTCCATGATTGCTCTCCAAAGTCTAACTTCTCTGTAGAAAACCGTGGCCTCATGCTCAAATCCAGAGTAAATATTGCATTAACATTATTGGTCATTCAATCACTACTTTGTCTCTAAATTAATTTGATTTACAAAATGTCTTTCTATATTTGCTTTTCTTTATATTCGTATTTGATTGACGAGAAATCCACTTACAATGTGTTGATTCTAATTGACAGAACAACAGGAGGAAGGGACGTTTGAATTACCTTCTACAACTAACTAACTGAGATATTTGCTCATTTTGCCAAGGGCGATCATTCTGCAGCCCAGAACGCAAAATAAAGGTATGGAAAAATAAAGTGTCCTTATGATTCTAAGGGAAATAGATGTTAGATTGAGCTTTAAGACACTATATTTCCTAAGTTAAGTCCTCAAGCCAACTCAGAAAGCTGTAGAACAGTGGCAAGTAAAAGCATTTGGGAGCTTAAGAGGATCATCAAATTCCCTAGGAATTACTGAAGACTCGAGCGTAAAAGAAATCTTATATTTTTCCCATACTACTTCTTTCGCATAACCTCACCCTAGGTACTAAAGTTGGCAACTTGCATAAATCCTTTTTATTTATCCACAGAACCTCTGGCTATTAAGGTTTCACTAGCAATCAAGTGTAGGTTGCTGGCTACTCTCATATAACCCTGTTTACATATTCACTGTACATGCAGCGATGAAATGATTCTATAAGCTCTAATGTTATTTAGTACTGATGTGATTTGTTTGAAAGAACATGTGCCAAGTTGAATTAGGGAGGTTAGGTGTTGAGAGTTAAAAGAATGCGGGAAGCTAATAACATAACCTGATATGAAAAAGTGGTTACACACATTATAGAACCATTGAAACAAAAATGAAAACAAGTAGAACTCAGAATGAAGTCACTGAACCAACATGAGGCATAGATTCTTATCGAGGCTTATGGCTTTGGTGCAATGTTGTTAAAATAAAGCAATGGACCACCAGTCATCTGGGTGAGCTCAATACCTTCTAGCCACTTGGGTATAACTTATTGAACTTGGTTACTAGAGTTGGACATGAACTTTTATATTCATAGGCTACTATTCATCAACCATGATCGTTTGTGTTTGCAGAGCTATTTAACCCACCCGTGTCATATCTTCCAAGTTGATCCTTTTTTATAATTTGCAGGATATAGTGATGGAGAATGCAGATATATCTACCAGGGTTTTCATCTAACAGTCAGTTACATGATGAAGAACACCTACAACCGCGTAAGTCTTATATACGTGATATTTATTTCTCAATCGGTATGAGGACTCAACGTGGTGCAGCTCAAACTAATGAAAAATTCACTTCTTGAACCATGTCGATTGATGCAGAGAATGAGGACCAACATTAAGATCCAAACCCGGGAAATGGAATGGAAGAAAACCCAAAAGACAAGTAAGAAGGGAAAGTTATGGGTCACATACTGCATCCACGGATATCTCATGTTGGAAGATTTCACAAGCACAAGCCACATCCTAATAAGGCTGCCAATAGTTTTCAAAATATCACGTGGATCAAGTGATGGCGCTTACAAGA
>CAAKMY010034594.1:0-14749 GCA_901111285.1 Corrigiola litoralis | reverse complement strand
AATTCTTCCAACAGTCAAAGTTTATCATTCCTCATGCACGGGCTGAGAGATATGTGTTGCAATCAATGGGAAAGAAGTGGAGTAATTACAAGGGAGAGCTTAAGCTTATGTATTATGAACCTAATATTGGAAATGTGAGCCAAGTTATGAATGCTAAACCTGATATAGTGCCCAAGGATCAATGGATTTCGTTGATGACACATTGGAATTCATCAAAAGGCAAGGTATCGATATCTTACACTAGTAGAAATCTATCGATAGGAGGCGGCTACAAACAGCAATAGGAGGCGGTTTTCACCCGCCTTTGCTCTACATGTCGCCTAAAGTATAGTGACTTTAGGAGGCGGTTGTTATGACCGCCATCTAAAGCGAAACACATTATGGAGGCGGTTGTCAACCGCCTTCTAAAGTTGTTTTTAAGAAGCGGTTCTACACTCACAACCGCCTCTTATAGTCCTCTTACTTATGGATGCGGTTAACGTTTGCCTCCTAAAGTCAATTTTAATGCCTCGGATAGTATACTTTAGGAGGCGCTTGTGGTAAACAACCGCCTTCTTAAGTATTTTTTTTTTTATTACATTTTCATTCGCAATTCCTACCAAAATTTCGGCAGAGCCTTGTTTATAATTGGGACATTCCAAATTTTCAAGACTATCAAATATCTGCACAAAAAAATTCAAACCAACCAAGAATTCACAACTATCCAACAACTCATCCATACCAACCAAGACAAACCATCCAATCCTCCACAAGATAACCCATAATCACAAAATATATTCCGAAACGCAACTATTTTAAAAAAAAAAGTGATAGTTCGACAATCCCATATAAAAACAGTATGTACTCGTAGTCCATCGTACTAAACCTTAAGTTTCATATAAAGAAGAGGCTCACTAGCTAATCTAAAAACATTTCTCCGTAAAATACTCCGACCAGTTATCTCGAACTTGTTTGATATCTGCAGGTGGCAATGTTGGGTCCTTGAAACACTACAAAAAGATAAAAACAAAAATATCACATGAATGTTGAGCAAATTCTTAATGTCAACAAATAAAAAAAATACTCTTAGTTGCATTATCGTAGTATAGTACCTTTGTCAACTCTTTTTTCTTTGAATGATACACAACAATGTCGTACATGAACTTCATGACATAATACGCACACTCAAAGCCTCCGGGTTGTTGAGGACACTATTTAAAAACGAAATGCAATGTGTAAGTGTTCATGCTCTTTAGTTCATATGCTAAGCTGATAGTTAGCCTATCTAGAAAAAACAGTTCGTAAGTTTCAGGTAGATCAAAGCAAGAAAGACCTATCCTTTAATCAATTTTCCTCGATAAATAGGCAACAACAGATTATCACATAAGTTCGTAGGATCTCCTTCAAAAATTTAAGTAACAATTTAATATAAACCAAATGCTCTCAAAGTGGACATCATGAATCATGTGGCTCCGTTTACCAATTTCATATGATATCGAAACTAACTGATTCTATATATTGAAAGAAATCGCTACTTACCTCTGTTTTCGGCCAAGAAAGATCTCTACCTTTTCCAACATCATGGTTTCCCCCATTAAAGCAATATAGCTTAAAAGCTCTGCAAAAAAGGGGAAAAAATTACTTAAACTTATTTTTTGAATAAGTAAAACAAGATCTAAAATTAAGCTAAGCGTGTAAAAAAAATTACATGTTGAGATGGTTTTTAAGAAGTATCTTTCTATCACAATTTGCTGAATCCATGAAATACGCCTCATTTCTTTCCGGACATATCACAATCAACATCCAATGATTCCTATACAAATATTAATAGAAGTTAAAAGTTAATAAACACAAAGGAAACAAAATAGGTTAGGAACATGCATAACACTCAAGGTGCGTACTGAACATGGTACCAGTATCATATGAAGAAGGGATAATTTTGCAAACTATCTAAAGTGTTTATGTGTTAGAATGAATAAATTTAAGAACAACTCACTTCTCATAGTATGGACCCATGATAAACCTTTTGTCTTGGCAAGCCCTCATGACATGTACCATGTAATTCTCGGTCTCAAGCGGATCTATGGCAATTGAGCTAAGTCTTTCTGGACACATGTAACCAATGTCCACTCCTAAGCCCGTACCAATCTCACACAAGTACCTTAGTACAATTAAATGTTAGTGTAAAACCAAATAATGAAAAAAGACAAGTAACAATTATAATACTGTTATTGAATTTTAGTTCATATATACCTCCCCCAAATTTGAAGAATTGGTGTATTTAGCCAATCCAGCTCAAACATGTTTTTAATATCTTCAACTGATACCGATATATTCACAACTTCTTCATAGTGATAAAGTTCTATCGGACACAAAACATGGTACATCTTCACATCCTTGGAACTTTGTTTCAACATGTCATGCAATATCTGGCTCTGACGACCTAATTTATGATACACATCATCCTGAACGAGGGCTCCTCTGTCATTTTTCGTAATTGATCCCTTTGTGTCTTTTCCACTCTCCCTTCTCACGACTTTATCATTCGGTTTTTCCCCCGTACCTTTAGATACCTATAAATGAACTGATTAAAAGCAAAGTAGGATAAAGAAGACATAAGTCGTATAGAATCTAGCAAGGAGGAGGGAAAAGCAATCATCAGAAAACGGACAACACCAAGTTCCTCCTTGATTAGCCTCCTTTTGTGCACCTGAATGAGTAATATCACTAGTTGTCACAGTCGAGCTGTCAAGAGCACACCTCACATAACATGACCACTACTTGACTACCCGAGATAAGGAGTGATTTTAGGGAGAACCATTACTAGTATTTGCTGTAATTTGAATTTACAACTTATCTTCATTGTACTTGGACATGACTAAAATGACATATTCCTGAATCTTGTGTAATATTGCTAATCACTATCTAGAACCCTCTTTGTATTAGACTATAAATAGACCTGCTTGGTATTGTAAGAAACAGACTATTATGATATGAAATACCTTACAGGTTCGAGTTTTTCTCTGGTTGTTTTACTCCTTACTTTCTTACTTTTGTGGAAGGGAAAGGGAGGGGCTCTACCTTTCTGGAAAGTATCCTAGTAAATTGAGTTTTCTTAACATTAGTCAACTCTCTTTGCATATCATATTTTCTAGTCTCCGGTCACATATTCAAAGCCATTAGAAAGTTGTTTTGCTGAGCAGATTAAGGACTGACAGTGACCATAGACAGTCCATTGCAGGCCTGTCATTCTCATAGCATTAGGTTGCATATATTCTGAGTACGACACATGTCAGTCATATTTTCTTTAGTGCATCCTAAGTTCTTTGATATAAAATGCTGAAATATTGTCTTTATTAAGGCTTTGGTTATGATAGTGACATTGAACTTTCCAACTACAGTTTTAACATCATGTACAGTGGCTTCTCTGTAAATCACTAGCAAACATGGTATTTATGTGGAGTTTATGGTGAAGAACCCATGTCTGAAAATCACTCTGAACTTATGACAGATTTAGGCAAATGAGCATGTTAAAAAAACAGTAACATAGACGAACATGACTGAAAGACGAGCACAAGCCATCACTGCAAATCCATCCACAAGTAAAAACGTAGTAGAAATACAAGGCATTTGTAGAAGTGAATCCCATACCTCATTTTCATCAACAACAACCCATGTTTTAGGCCATTGTGCGAAGCTTCCTTCCACTTCACCAACAAGTTTAAAGTCATCAAAACAAACCGGAAGTGGTGCTTTTCTCTCAATTATTGTGTCAATAGAAACTCTCACATGACCAACCATCAAAGGAACATTATGAACCTTAAATCCAGGTTCACTAGGCCAAAATGTCCCCTCTGCTACAATAATAAAGTCTCCCGATTCAAGCTCAACACCAAGTCGACACAAAAGTGTATCCTACATTGCAAAATGATCATGTGTTACACCTGAAATGTATATAACCTGAAATGTCCCCTCTGATTATATAAGTTAATTTAATAAAATTGATGTAGAATTGCATGTACCTTGGCCTCATCAAATGGGTAAGGCTCGGCCGAATGGCAACTGCTACGGTCATGGAGAGTAGGTGGAGTCGGTTTATCAATTTCCATACCCTGAGGAAGTTGCACTCCAGCTAGCTTCAGATAATGTCTCACCATAACATCCGTTTTAGATAATGTTTCCTTTTGTGCTTCATCTAGAAGCAACCTGACGTCTTCCGCTGTGAACAGTTGGCCACGAGTCTGACCTGTTTTAGGCTTTCCAAAATAGGTCTGGAGACCAACTCTACTTCCAACTCCTCTTGTGCGTCCTGAATGATCTTTTTTGTTTGTTGCAGCCGCCAAGACATCATCCAATCTGTTTGCAACAAACTCTCCATTTTTTGCTTTCTCCTGCCAATGTTTCTGTTTACCAAAAATATGTATATTATTATAAAGAAATTAATTAAATAAATATAGCAAACAACATGTGACTAGTTTCATTCAGGTGGTAGGCTTAGGAGCTGACTTTCGTTTTCTTGTTCTATGCATCAAGCATCCAGGAAAAACAGTGGAGAATGATGATGGTTTTTCTCTTTTGTGGTGGTGGTGGTGGTTGATAGGGGGAGTAACCTCCATGTTTGATAGCAGCTTTCTTAAGAAAAGGCACCAGTCTGACTACATGTGATACCCAACAGGTAACTAAATGCTCCACAAGTTTATCAATCAATCATCTAATGAATCAATGACTCCCAGATCCTCCTTTTACTCATGAGTACCTAAATGCCAACCTGTAAATATACACTTAAAAAAATCGCACACAACTTGTTTGTTTGTAACTTAAAAAAGACTTCAGCATGCTGGTTGGGGGGGGGGGAGGGTGCAGCGTGCTGCTTCAATGCATTTAGAGAGGACGCCAAAATATACAGAAGAAACAGGATGAATGACACAAAACAGCAATTCTCTAGAATCAAAACCTGACGACATGATTTTACACGAATTTACCATGGATCTATATACACTTTGTACTTTCCTTATTATGAATGCAAAATTGTAAATACCATATTGTGATATCAACTGTGTGGTTCGCTCATGGTCAAATCACAAAAATATATAGTAGCCTAAACGAATTAAGAATTCCAGCAACACATTTATCCATGATGAGCCTCAAAGCAAAACATTCACTAAAAGAAAGATGACATTAACACGATTCAGTGATTGACAGTCTATAACATACTCAGAATATCACAACAGAAAGACCCTCAAAGTTCAGTATTCATTGAACTCAAGTTCCAAATACTTTAAAAACTTAGAAAAAGCTGTACCCTAAAGGCCAGAGGACGACATAATCAATAAAGGTGAATACGGAGAAAAACCTGTATGAAACTAGCTTTCTGTCTCATAAAACGAATAGAAGACTATCAATAGTACTTACTATTTTGTCTATCACTTGTTGGGTATGCTCTGGAGGAGCCTTTCCTGATGAAGGGGTATGAGCTCTTATCCAAGTATAGCTTCGATCTGAAAGGAGACTCGCAACAGAATCTACGGTAGACACAACATTAGAACCATTACTCTCTTTTGCTCTTGATTTTGCAGATTCAAGTTCTTCTCGTAACCATTGATCTCTTTTGCCAGCGTACCCCGATCTCCCTGTATAATGTGGATACTTATTATATGATTGAGCTGTTCGACCGACTTCACTTTTTTTCTGCAAAATAGAAGTACAATTATTAGCAAAGACAGTATGTGATGCTGTATATGTAACGAAGAAAAAAGCTCAACAATTGAAAAAGTGTAATTCTGTCTTTGAGTTCTAAGTGCAAGTTTAAACTACAGGGACCATTTTCAGAAATGAAAAGTGCTCATGAGGATAAAAAGTTTAACCTTAAATGCCTCCTCTTCACGACTCTTCTTAAATTTTTCCCATTGCGCCTTGGTGATATGTGTACCATAAAGTGTCAAAGGATCTTCCAAAGGAACTTTTCGATTTTGCTTTCTTGTCTTCAAGACATACAAAGATGTCAAGTTCGACTTGAAATCCTTCCAACGAGTCCCCACATGGCTTAAAACAGTATGCTCCCAACAAGCATCGATATGGAACATTTTCTAACAAAATAGATATGAATTTCGTTAATATACATGCATTAACAAACTCCTATATCAAACCACCTTTAACAATACTAACTCAAATTAAAAATTTCTATTAGCATGTACTGGTTAAGCTGGAATTTACAAGTGTGGTGCAGTAAATTCAACATAATCAGGTTATTCAGTAAGATTATAAATCTACATAACATCACAAAAAAATCGACCCGCTTGGACCAATCATCCATGGAATGCGAACACTTGTTCAGGCTCATGTCTCATCATTAATTCCCACAGTGAAGTGTCACTCAGCTATAGAATCCCTCAGAAACTATGGTGTAAGGCAAACAGAGCAAAAGTAATGTTTTCATGAAAAATATTGGAGATAAGGTTGTAGCAGGTAGAAAAAAACATGGAAAGTCATACACGTGGTTCTGGTTAAGAAAAAGCAAATAATTCATACAGGAATGGGGTTAATTCTTCGTTCACGAACCAACCTTATTGGACTGACGAAAAGGGTTCCCTGAATGAAAACATTAGCATACTAAAGCCTTCCAGTAAACATGGAAGCTTGCCATAATTTAGGACTCATACCTTAAGATCAAGCCAAATGGTATTTTTCAGGCCTTTTGCCACTTTGTCCCAATCGTCAATGGTAATATCTATTTGCCGACCCAAAATACCAACTTGAGAAGAGTATTGTGCTTGCCATTTACCACATGGTCGATTCATTTGATCAAACTCAATAAACATAGGTTCAGTTATCTTCTTCGACCTTTTCCCGATGGTTGCCCCTCTACTCTTCTTAGCTTTTGGCGAATTTGATAGATTTTCTTGAAATTGTTCATCCTGATACGGCTCATCCTGATACGGCTCATTGTTTTCTTGTTCTTCCGCCATTACACCTGAAACAAACATAAACAATACATAAATTGATTAATATGAACCATAAACAAGAACAATTTGAATAAATATATACAATCACTCCACAACGAAATCATCAGCAACACAGAAATAAAGTATGGAGAGTAAGACACGGATTCTTATCTTTATGCATGAATCTTGGATACTAGGAATCTGTTGACAAGCTTATCTAAACTGAACTTCTTGCTTCCATGATGCATATTCTGAAGTAACATGAAATCTAATAGGTGCCCAATATCAAAACTGTAAAACCATAATACTTAATAAAATTAAACACAATAATTAAAGAGTTATTATATATATAAATACTGAACAATGCATCTAACATTTATTTTGTATTATCAAACCACAACCCTTCATTATGGTCTTCACGAACATATGTTTCTTCAGAGATAACACGCGAAGTTTGCTGTGGAATGGTTGCTGGGGGGAGCTCATCAAATTGATCATATTCTTCTTCATCAACAACGCCCTCAACACCAAGAATGCGTCTCTTACCATGAAGAACAACAGACCACCTATTATCTATAGGATCATCAATGTAGAACACTTGTTTTGCTTGAGATGCAAGTATAAATTGGTCATCTACATGTCCAACAACGCTAAAATCTGCCAAAGTGAATCCCATATCATCAACTCTAACGCCTCTATTTGAATTAGCCCACTGACATCGAAATAAAGGTACACTAAATGAAGTATAATCAAGCTCCCATATGTCTTCAATTATCCCGTAATATGACCTTCTAACATCAACAAGGTTGTTATTCCTATCATATTCTTCTGACGATGCAACGACGGTAACTCCACTATTTTGCATTGTGCTTTTGTCATCTTGACGTTTTGTGTAAAAGCAAAACCCATTAATATCATACCCTTCATAAGATTCTATGAGTTGTCGAGGTCCATATGCCAACCATCGTATGGTATCACTGATTATGTTTGATGAGCTTGACAATTGTTGCATCACTCTCTCTTTAAACCAACCCACAAAAGTCCGATTGTGTTCTGATGTCAACCAAGTGTCTCGTTTCATCGGATTTTGTTGCTTAAGAAAGGCCATGTGCTCATCTAAGTAGGGATGAACTTCAGTCATATGATGCAAAACATACAATTGTGCTTGTCCAAATATTTCACTTGCAATCGTAATGGCTTTGTAGCCCAATGTACCTTTCCCTTGAAGTCTTCCTTCATGTCGAGATTGAGGAATTCCAATAGGTTGTACATTAGCCAAGTAATCATCTACAAATCCGATCAACTCACAAGCAACAGTTCCTTCAATAATACTACCTTCCGGTCTATACCGATTCTTCATGCGCCTCTTGCTCGTTCCCATTTGTCGCTCCATCGGATACATATACCTCAGAAACACCGGACCACACATCTTTATCTCTCTTATCAAGTGAACAATCAAATGGACCATTATATCAAAAAAAGAGATAGGAAAATACATCTCAAATTCACATAGAGTGACGACCACATCTGCCTGCAACTGATCCAACCTATCAGGGTCAATCTCCTTAGAACATATAGCATTAAAAAAGAAACAAAGTTTGGTGATAACACGTCTAACATGAACAGGTAATATGGAACGAATAGCCACAGGAAGCAAATGTTGCATCAAAACATGACAATCATGAGATTTCAAACCCACCAACTTCAATTCTTTCATGGATACAAGTCGGCTAATGTTAGAAGAATATCCATGTGGCACCTTAACACCTTTCAGACACTCGCACAATGCAATTTTCTCCTTCCTGGACAAAGTATAGCAAGCAGGGGGTATAAAAGTACGATTTCCTTGCTCTCTCGGGTGTAACTCTGGGCGTATATGTCTAGCAGCCATGTCATGTCTCGCTTTTACTCCATCCTTGGTCTTATTTGGCATGTTCAACAATGTTCCAATAATACTATCAAACACGTTCTTTTCCACGTGCATGACATCAATACAATGCCTAACAGGTAAGTGCTCCCAATATGGAAGCTCATAGAACACCGAACACTTTGTATAACATACACCTTCTGGTGGAGATATATATGGTTTCCCAAACTCGGTGCTTATATTTCTAACCCGTTCATAAAACTCCTTTCCACTCAAAGGCACAGGTGGTGGTCGGAGCTCAGTTTCATTATTGAAAGGCTTCTTCTTATGACGAAATGGATGGTCAAAAGGAAGGAATCTTCGGTGACCCATATATGCGAATTTTCCACAGTTAGTTAGCCAGTCGGAATCAGTGTCATCTCCACATACGGGGCATCCCTTTTCCGTCTTTAACCTATATCCAGATAGGTTGCCGTATGCGGGAAAATCATTTATAGTACAATATATCATAGCTCGCATATTGAAGGTCTCCCTTCTATATGCATCAAAGACCTGCACTCCATCATTCCACAACAATTTCAAGTCTTCAATTAAAGGAGCTAGATATACATCTATATCATTTCCCGGTTGTCTTGGCCCGGATATAAGTAATGCCAACTGAATGTACTTGCTCTTCATGCAAAGCCAAGGAGGTAAATTGTAAATCACAAGGAGAACTGGCCAACAACTATACTGGGTACTTAATGTCCCATAAGGATTAATTCCGTCGGTGCAAAGCCCTAGCCTCAAATTCCTTGGCTCTTTACCGAAAGTTGGAAAAGTCCTATCGATCGTTCTCCATTGGGGAGAATCAGCCACATGTCTAAGTAATTTCCCATCTTTACTTCTGCATTCATGATGCCACACCAAATGCTTTGCATCTTTTGGATTTGCAAACAACTTCTTAAATCTTGGTATTATTGGTAAATACCACAACACCTTTCTTGGACCCCCTTTCTCACCATTCTTCTTCTGTCTGTACCTTGACTCCTCACATCTTGGACACTCTTCTAGGTCTTTATATTCCTTTCGGTACAAAATACAATCATTGGGACATGCATGAATCTTCTCTCTGTTCATACTCAACGGACACAACATTTTCTTGCACTCATATGTCGTTTTTGGAAGCTGATTCCCTTTTGGCAACATATCCTTTAAGAGATCCAATAAGGCGGTAAAACTCTTGTCACTCCATCCACTTCCAGCTTTCAAGGAGTACAACTTCAACACACCTGATAAACGGGTGAATTTAGTGCACTCCGGATATAATGGCTTCTTCGAATCACCAACCAACCTCTCAAAAATTTCAGGGCATTCGACAAAATCTTTCTCAATATCGTGCATCATCTCATCAAGTCTATCAGGCTCCGCATTGTCCTCCCCGTCACTCTCTATTTCAGGAATGTCCTCATTAACCTCATCATGATGGTCAATGTTAGCGACCCCCTTATCTTTTTCACCTAAATTCACGACACTAGCGCTGCTAATGTCATTCTCCCCATGCCATATCCACACAATGTAATCTTCTTTAAAACCATTGCATATCAAATGCTCTCGGAGTTCATTAACACTAGTAACCTTCAAGCGATTCTTACAACTCACACACGGACATATGAAACGATCATCCACATTACCATTCACTTTCTGATGCTCTACTGCACTGAATGAATTCCTGAAGCTTTTGGACAAAGTTCATATCTCGCTTACCATACATCCAACTTCGATCCATACTTCAACAAAAAAAACCTATTTGTTACTATGGTATATATTTATCGAAACCAAGTTGTGTTCCTTTATTTCATCGATTTAATTTACTATATTATTTTCTGGTTAGTTCTTTTTAAGTTACTAATTGAGTGATGAAAGCGCAACAGAGTATATTTATTTAATTAGGCTTAAATTTAAATTTCAAAGTACTTCTACTAGATTTTAGTACCAAACAGACACTACTCATCCAGATTTCATGTGGTAAACCAATGCCCTAAATACATTCTTGCAGCAACTTGTCAGCTTACATAAATTTTATAATTTCTGTAAGATTGTAGCACAGAGTTCAAACTTTAGTTCATTTCATATTTAGCAAGGTTATGACCTATGACTAGTGGGTGTCGGTCTGGCAAAAACTAGAAATGTATTAAAGTAGAGGCCTTTCTCACCCTCCCATGTCTCAGTTCTTTGTTTAACCATAATTTATCAGAAGTTTCCTATGATTCGATCATCTCTCCCCTCCTAGACTATGATAAAAAAGACAGATATTTCATTGAAACAATACTAAATGAAAATAATACTCAAGCTATCAGCCTCAATCGCACAGAAAACTAGATTTCATATGTGACTCAAATAGTGGACAAAACCATATAAGTTTGTCTCAAATTGTGGACAAAACCATGTAAGTTTGTCTCAAATCGTGGACAAAACCATGATAAACACACAGGCTCAATAAAGCTTGTTGTCTGAGCCTTCTTTTTACTAGACCACAAAGGAGAGGAAAAGCATTATTAAAGATTCAAATAGTACCTTTTGAAAAAATTACCAACGTCTCTGCATATGGAATGGCTAGACCCGAACAAAACTTGACCAATATGTCCAGGAATGAAAGAGATCAGATTTAGGACCTGGAAGTACACCAACAAAAGCAGCAGAACTGTATGAGAGCATGTTGTGAAAACTTGACACATATAATCAGATCAAAGCCAAAGGACAGTAGTAAAAACCAGGAGTGTGTAATACATTGATCAAAACTTGAGACCAATAAAAGTACCGTTCATAAACTGGAACAGAAGTAGATGACAGAGTAAATGTCATAACTTGAGTTTTACGACCCTCATCCTAGACAATACTGAGAAAGACTATACTCACATATTTTTCTCATAGATATTATTTTTAAAATATAGCCAAAAGAGGACAGAGTAATGTGAAATGACCAAATTCAATTGAAACAAATATATATCCATGAAGAAGTTCGCTTGATGAACACATATTCTGTGGATGTCCCATGTTTCCCTAAGAAAAAGTCAGAAGCCTTTAACTCACTCTATAGATGTTCTGTTTCACTATACTTTGTGTAACTTCCCCCATCCATTGTCAGAGTAAAACCAATTGGATTAATTACTATGCTGAATTTATCTCCCCATTCTTTCCAGCAAGTACATGATGATTAATTTTGAATCTGACAGATGTATGCAGTTCCATGATAGTCCATTTTACCAATCAATTGTGCTTTAATCTTTAGGCTAAAGTATGTATAATCTCATTGAGCTACAATCTCCAATGACCTCATAAACAACATAAATTCACAAATTGGTCGTACACATACTTCAGCAAATCAAAGCATGCAAAGCCCCCACATAGATAGTATACTTTTACACACGGCAGTAACTAAACTTCAATTAGAGAAGATGAAACTATACACATGTATCAGATTACTCATGCAGCCGAAAAACGTTTATATCGCAAGTCATCCACACAACTACTAAGGCACACAAAAAAGAGCTAAGCATCTAATTCAAGTCTAGACCAAAGATAACAAAAACAACCAAATCAAGTTATTAGGAAAGTAGCCGAAATAGCCAACACTCAAGGAATGAAAGATAATGGAAGAAATAAACAGGGTTAAAAGGTATGCAACTGCTCTTCTGAAGTAGCAGGTTAGACGGATTCAATTTCCACTTTTTATTTTAAGTACCCCATATCTCTTCATATCTAGAGCACAAGAACAAACAATGTGCATAGAAGATAAATCAAAGAAGTACACATATTGACAGTGAACGAGGAAACATTCACAATAATTTTCAGCTAAGCACTAATCAAAATTTTATCATCAATAACAACAATCTGAAATATATAGAGTAAAATCAAAAGACCCTTAAAGACTCCATTGATAAGTAAAATCAATAATCAAATATATAGAAATATAGCTCTATTATAAGACTTATATAGAGTAAAATCAGAAGACCCTTAGAGAAAGACTATATGACCATAACAAGATTCATAATTCCCAGCTCCAGGTCTTCTAGACTGCTAGTTAAGTATAGCAAATAAATAATAAAATTCAGATGCAACAAGGGGCTCAGTCAAATTGGCCATGTGTGAAATATTCGCCTACTCAATAACCCTCCCGTCACCCATCTTCCCACACCTATCCACATACCATAAGACATAAACACCACCATGTCTAAGATAAACTATCGGCAACCTACAGAACAACAGCCCTAGCAAGCTATTAACATGAATCAACATGTTTTATCACAATTTAAAACACAGAAACAACATAAAGAACAAACCTTTCACCAAGCAAATAACAAAATACTTTTAGCTATTACCAAATAAGCAGAGTTTAAGAGACAACAACATACATCATCATAATTTTTCCATGACAATCCTCCCCTTCCCCCCCCCCCCCTCCGACTACATGATCGATCAAAGTGATCATATTTTGTTAAAAACAATTATTGAAATAAGAGTACCTTATGTAACACAACAAAGGTACGGTGTAGCAGAGGTACGGCGAGCAACGTCAAAGTAGAGGGGCTTCGGGCGGTGGAACAGCAGAGGGGCGGCGAAAAGGAGTTAGAGAAGGAGGTGAAACAACCTCCAATGGATTTTGGGGCGATGATATAAGCGGCAGCAACCTCCAACTAAGTATGTGGCGATGATATAAGCAACGACAGCCTCCAACAAAGAATCAACGAGAGAGACGGAGTATGAGAGTAGGAGCGCGAGGAGTGGGTCTGTTATAGCGGGAAGAAGGAGGGGGTTATTAATACTGTTATGCGGCAAGGGAGTGGCTGTTTTAGCGGGAGTGGAACTGGGCAATTGGGCAAATATGTATTTAGGATTAGGAGTTGGTTTCCATATGAGTATATGACAATAGATAACTAAGCGTAGGACTAGTCAACTTCCATTAGTAATTGAGTTCTAGTAGGATCCTGAAGGCAACATACTACCAGTCTACCACTTTTGTTCCCCCTAAAAACGCCTTCTAAACTTAATAATTTATGGAGGCGATAAAAAGACATCACTTGTAAAGAGACCGCCTTCTAAGGTGTAACAAATAGAGGCGTCAATAGAAGGCGGTTATCTAGTGAAACCGCCTTCTAAAGTACTTGACCGCCTTCTAAAGATACACAACCGCCTTCTAAAATTGTTTGAATAATGCGCGCACTTTTTGTAATCAATTATGAAGGCGTTTGTAGGTGGTAACCGCCTTCTAAAGTAACTTATAGTGTCATTTTCTATATAACCGCCTTCTATTAGGGGTAGCCTATTTATTGTTTTCTACTAGTGTTATCTGCTCATTTTTTCAAATTTTACAGTTTGAATTTCGTAGTTTTATTTCATGACTCATTTGAGCCAAGAAATTTTTTCTATGACTTAGGAACGAAGTGAAAAAAACCGAAAGAGTCGGGAGCTGCAAGTTATGGCACATACGGCTGGATCAAAAAGCTTTGCATGTGTTATTGCTGAAAAGGTTCGGAATTTTGCTCTATCTACATATGAAGGCTATAACCTAAGCAATATTATTCAGAGATCGGCTTTTTATGTCTTACTAGACTGTAAATGGGGTGCCACCATCGCGAGCACATGTGTTCTTGGACACTCATAAGGATCGGAAGACTCAACCTAAACCAATGGATGAAAAATCTAAGCAAGCTACAGTGAGTATATATTGCATTTGCATTTTCTCTTTATTTTCTTGTGGTGCAACCTTGGTGTTAGTTTTTGTACATGTGATGCTAGACTTGGGTGTCTTATTTTACATCGTTTGGATCACAGGATCTCATCAATGAGAAACTAAGTGAAATTCCCAATGGAAAAGAGCTGACAGATGGAAATATTGCTTGGGAAGGGGACATTTATTCAACAGTCATGGAGGAAGTGATAGGTCCAGAAAGAACAGGTCGGATTCGTGGTGTTGGCAGGG